>LPNX011111094.1:147515-188422 GCA_001517045.1 Pseudotsuga menziesii
AACTAAGGAAAAGGTAGGCTAGCATACAAGATATATATATATATATATATAATCCAGGTTCATTACAAGTCCAATATCATGCATTATCCACTAATAATGAATATTAGATTAGAAAATGTACTTTATAGTTTACACCATGATGTATTAGATCAATCGATTGACTATCCAGAGTAAGTGTGGAAACTATAAAGTTCCCATTATAATTCAAGATGACCATAACAAAATATAAGTTTTCAAATTTTACATTAACCTATGTGTATGGAAAAAAAAATCACCATAAGAAGAAGGTTCAAAAATGATAAATTGATATACCAAAAATAAATAAGCAAATTTTTGTATCCAAATATACTCACCTCAGTCTATAGCAAGAAGCAAACAACCACAAAAAAACTAAGGAAAAGGTAGGCTAGAATACAAGCTATATATATATAAGAGCTCATTTGGTAGAAACTAACTTCCCTAGTAATATAAATCATCACTAACAAGAATATTACATTGTATAAACATGGTAGTTGCTACTGTTAGCTAAAGACACATGAAACTAAAACAATAGGAACACAAGAACACAAAATATTCGGTGCCTAAGATAAGGCATTGAAATCAAACGCATAAGGGTATAATGCATACATGACATCTAAAAATACAACAAAGAAGATTGTAATTCTGAAAGAAGGCGTTGGTTTAGTTAACATGAAAAAAGGATTTGGTTTGGTTATGTCACATCCCCACCCCTCTACTGGAGAGAGGACGTGACTATTGCTACTATCTAATTCGGGAAACTAGCCCTATGAACATGATAAATGAATTAAATGCATTGAACATAACATATATAGATTCCTAATGCAATCTACAGTGGAAGCATACACATTCATTCAACACTCACATGTTCATTATATTTCATTGGAAAATACAAACGCAAAGATACTTATCTTATGAAGAAGCTTGTCTTGCAACTAGCTATGTCGCTGCAACATTCCACCCAACCATAGGCCAATGGTCTCATCAATTTATCAACAACACTTCCACCCTTGAGTTGGGCATGATTCCCACAAGGAATAAGGGAACAATGATAGGCTCACACGTAGCCAAAGGCATACAATAAAAAATCAGCCAAACCAACACAATTGAATTTATCAGGCTGCAAAGGAGCTAGAAAGGCTAACTGCTAAGCTAGTGAGCTCAACCACAGAGCTATGGATACCTATACCAGATCTAGCCTGGATTATCTAACATCTACACACCCAACATAAGGAAGCATCCCCTTCTTTGCTACACGGTCCCTCAAGCTATGCCTTCCCTTCTAGTGTAATTTAGGGTTTGCAAATATTGAAAACCAGCCTCCTAGATCTGTTTGTGAGGTTCCTTCTCACACTAGGTTTATCAAGCAAGACAAACCCTATTTCCACTCCCAAACTAGATCAAAGACCCAAAAAAAGATGCATACACAACAATTTCAGTTCTGGGATTGAAAAAAAACATCACGGAGCCAAAATTGATAGCGGAAATTAGAAAAAAACGACCCAAACTGTGCAATTCATTTCAAACATGTTATGTGGCTTATCATGGACCAAAACGACTCATCAACACCCATACATTTTGGTCTCTTCCCCAATCCATTGGGCATTACCAAAAACGATTTCCAACTTGGAAAACAATAAGGAAATGCAACAAAATCATGGGGGAGGCAACCGAACCACTGATCATTACCAAAAATGATTTCCCATTCTGGGGAAAAGTTGAGCAGAGTTCAAAAAATGTGAATGGATTCACATAGGAAACTTTGGATTCTTGAGATAGCTCATGTGAATGAGAGAATGGTGGTGAAAAATGAAAAATGTGAATGCCTGGTAGAATGGGATATGTTCTTGGGTTTTTACTTTCCCCAAGAGTCAAAATGTGTTTTTCAAAAATGGGTGCTCTGCCCAATTCAAATTTTTGGCCATAGTCTTCCCATTCCCATGTAATAACTACCTCAACCACTTTTGGCAGAAATAAATGATTGGGAAAAAAGACAAGAAAAGGGTAGTGGACAGTTTTGATAGGTTTTCCCTTTGACCTTTGGCTTTTCCCCAGTGGTCCCAAATGTTTGAATATTATCCCCCCCTTATCCTTAGGAAATCATGCCCCCATGTCATTATTGTTGCATTGGAATAGTTGGTTGTGGGTTTTTAATTAAATTGCATATTTACATGATGTCCAAAATTATAATGTGCCTAGCTAGCATGAAATACCATCGGTATCGATTTTTAATCACCAAAACGTAAAAAACTAAATCGATGGTGGGGATTTTGCATTTATCTCCACACCATGATTAATTACAATATACACATCATATACATTTAATGCAAACGGGTTAAAAACCGAGGTGTTACAGGTTAACATTGAAAAATAACCTATCTGGAACATTTTTTAATTTCATGTACATTTTAACTAAGTTGTAAATGTTCACACTCCCTCAATTATGTTGGGAAAATTTTAATGACATGGATTCTAATATAGGAGTGAACTTGAAAAACAAATGTTATAAAATTTCATTTCCAATTTCTATCAACGGCCAAGCAAATCAAATACTTGGAAGTTGGGTGTGAACACATGCATATATACAATAGCATATGGAAAATATGACATGAAAGGGATAAAAATATCCACCTAGAGAAAAAAATTTGGAGTTATAGGCTTCCATTCGAATTGGGGAAAGAATTGGAGCATGAAGACGAAGACAAGTGTCATAGGAGTTACTAAACCACTAAGATGAGTTGGATGAAGCACATCAACGTAAATCCGACCTTAGGAGGCCTCATGAAGTTAATAAAAGGATTCCATGAGGAAGGATAATGGATTTTTATCATTTTTTTATTTTCTTTTGGAATTTTGGAGAGCTTTTGCTTGTCCATCACACGGTGAGTGTTCACTCTCCCTGCTTGTGAACCAATTTCGAGGGATTTGGATTCCTTTCCAAGTTGGTTGATGGAGAGGCCATTAATACCTCTCATTAGATATTAATTAAGTATTTTTAGTTTCAGGTTTAAGTTCCATACATTCAAATGCTCATCTATATCCCTATTCTCTCATTCCTTCTTCTCCATTCCCCCACACTCTCATGTTGATGGAGCACTTGTTGGAGTGGTGTTTGCACTTTATTGAGGATATTTGAGTCCCAATATTGGGTATATGATGTATGGATATTTAATATTATTTCCATATTCTCTTTAATTATAAATATCATAAATCCATATGTGAAATGCTTGGAATCCCATGCTCTTGAATGACTAGTTTCCATGTATTTGGCTTCAATTTTAAAGGAGTTGTATAACAGATTTGTATGAGGACATTTATATGAGTTTTATGATTAAGGGGAAGGAATATATTACATATGGATATGTAATATTATTCCCATATTCTATGTAAGTCTAAATATCATAAATCCATGTGTGAAGGCTTGCATTCCCATGAGCTCGAATGACTAGTTTTCATGTATTTGGCTTCCACTTTCAGAGAGTTGTATATCATATCTGTATCAAAGAATTTATATGATGTTTAATGATTTTTGGGAATCCATTTGAATTGTTTTTATTTTATTCATATTTTGTTTTATTATCTGAACCATTTAATCTACTTTTCATGAGTTATAACCAAGCTATTAATGCCATTCCCCCTTAACCAAATTCACTAAAAGTTACCATACATATTTTGCACCTCATAACCAGTTTTAAAAGATTAATAACCATGATTAAATACATCCAATTATTGCTTATATTCATTCCCATACTCTTTTCTGAATTTTTAAGGGTCGTACTTGAGTTGGGAAGCCAATTTAGCTTTCACCCTTGGGGGGAATTGGACCTCAATTTTCCTAGTAAATTTTCCCCTTTTATTCTTGGCCCCAAATAAATTTTTAGATGCCTAAATTTAGATGAAAAGTGTACATAAACCACCTTGATATGTTATAAAACTCACCATATCCTTTCTTTACAAATTTGAAACCATTTGGAGTCAGTTGGAACCCCCTACAGTCATGACTAACAAGGCTCGAAATTGGCCAAAATTATGCAAACTTGAATAACATGTCCACTGAATTTTTTTATTCGACCATTTTGTGTCCAAGTTATGTTAGGATGATTTAAATCCCAAATTATCCCTCCATAATAAATTTGGAAAGGTTCGATGGTGTTGGGAACCAAACCTAGAGAGAGTAGTTAAGCTTGAATTTGCCCAACTTGTAATTTTCTCCAAAATTCCAAGAAGGGACATTACCATGGTATCAGAGCATGGTCCTTGCACCTGTGCATTAATACCATCGATTTAATAAAAATTTGCAGCCATGTATTACTATTATGATTACTCCTTCGAAGATGATTATGATCAATATGCAGAAGAATGTGAATGGTATGAGGAAAAGTTGCCATCTTGCAACACTTCTTACAATTTCAGAAGGGATGAGGGTTGTTATTATGACCTTGTGTATTATGAATATGTATGTTCCAAACCACCACATTCTACTTCTATGAATGAATTATAAATATTGAGAGAAACATGTAAAAATTTACCCCAACAATATCAAGCATATCTTAATGTGATGGGAGAGGCATCTAAGAACTACCCTTTTGAAGACTTTGCTGAGTGGGTGTTTGGATATAGGCCTAATAGTGTAGTTGTGGACTCATTAAAGAAAAAACTTCATACTTGGGAAAATAGCAAAGATTTATCTTTCCCTATAAATGAGGAAGCTATAAACACTTATAAGGACATCATGTGGAATAAATTTTGTTTTAAAGGAGATGAAAAGAGCTTAGATACACCATTAAAGGAAGAGTAATAGGTTCATGAAGTGGATCATCAATAACATATAGGTGATTGTAGAGAATAACATGAAGAGGAAGGTGAAGAAAATCACACAATCCTTTTTGATGGGGGTTGTGCAAATCAAAGTTAATCTACTGATTGATCCTCGAACTATGAAGGAGTACCTACTGATGGGTGCTCACAACTCTATGTTGGTGACATAGAGATCATATTTGAAAATTTTAATGCAATACAAAGTTATCATAAGCATTAAGATGAATACCTTGTGATAGATAATGAAGAACCAAGATCAACTTCCCCATCACCACTTGAGCTTCAAGAAGTTGATCAAATCAATAAGAAATAAGACAAGGAGGTTCACTCACATGAACCATCATTCATTAAAGGGTCTTTGAATATGAGTGAAATGAATATCCATGAGGCCCTTAGCATACTACATGACACTAAATCATTGGTATCAAATTATTTTTGGAAATTTTCTTCATTGGAGAAGTCATCCTTCCTTGAAGACATGGAGAATATTCAAAGAGCAATGTGCAACCTTGAAGGTAATTTCATGTCTTTTATTTTTGACAAAAACAATTTGGTTGAGATTAATGAATGGTTAAATGAAGCCTACTAAATTAATAACGAGGATATTCATAAGCTCAAAAATCAAAATGATCAACTTCTTAAGAGGTTGCAAGATACTTGTTCTTCCTCCCATGTTTCAGATTTTCATATGGTAGATTGCTCGGAGGATTTTCATGACATTAGGGATAATTATAAACATGGAAAGTTTCAGTTTATTGATGTTTTTGAAGATGAGATTTATTATCCAATCACTTGTTGTGGTGGAAGAGGAACTTGAATTGCCTCTTGAAAATGGTTACACACTTTTTGAAGATGTGCATGATTCCACTACCTTGGAACCAACCTATGAGGAAAGTTTTGTAATCTTGAGAGAGGTGCATATTCCTACCCCTATGGATCCTTAATATGATGGAAATTTTTCAATTTTTGATCATTGGGTGATTTAGTTCTTTCTTCTACATCCTACACTTCCATATTTTGCGACATTCATCCATTAGATGAAATTTGGGGTCTAAAATGGACCTTATAAGAAAACGCGCCAACAATAAATTTTGTGAGTTGGAATTCAAGAGCCAATAGAATTTCAATAAAATGAGTCAACCATAATGGTTGAATTGGCATATTTGTCATAAAAGAAAACTATTTTTTTTGTTCATATTTTTGACATATCTCCCTGTATTTTTACTCAAATTTCCAGTGGGAGAGCTCGTTGGATGCATAATTTAATTTTGAATCCAACGAGTACCCACAATGCATACTTTTAATGGACCCCACTACCCCAAAAATAAGAAATACCTGAAAAAAACATGATGATGATGTCATCATCACATTTTTTCAGGTATTTCTTGTTTTTGGGGTAGCGGGGTCCGTCAAAAGTATGCAGTGTGGGTACTCGTTGGATGTGTAATTAAATTTTTCATCCAACGAGCTCTCCTGCTCATAATTTGAGTAAAAACATAGGGAGATATGTCAAAAATACGAAAAACTAAAGGTAGTTTTTTTCATTCTTCCTCCAAAATTAATAACTATTATTTTATTATTTTAACTATTATTTTATTATTTTCCTTAGGAGGCCCATTTTAGACCTCAAATTTCTTCTAATTCCTAATGAAGTATGGGCGAAAGGTTTCTTTTTTATGGTTCCACATGAAGAGTATGGGATTCCTATGTATCCTTTTGATGATGACATGACTAGAGTGACATCTTCTTTACATTTGCAACAACATCATTTTTTACATTATGATGATATAAATATTCATGGTTGTATTGATGAGCATTCTTTGATCCACTTAAAGTCTTGATGTTTTATTTTTTCCTTATTTGGTTCAGATTTTGGTGGAGGTTATTCATTCACTTCTTGGATGGAAGAACAAATGGATGATTATAATTTTTATGAATCTTACATTATTTTTTAGCATAATTATAGGACATGGGATCCTCACCTGTTTTATTGGAGCATCTTTCTCCTACATCCTACACTTCCATATTTTGCGGCATTCATCCTAATGAAGTATGGGCGAAAGGTTTCTTTTTGATGGTTCCACATGAAGAGTATGGGATTCCTATATATCCTTTTGATGATGACATGACTAGAGTGACATCTTATTTAGAGTGACATCTTATTTGCATTTGCAACAACATAATTTTTTACATTATGATGATATAAATATTCATGGGTGTATTGATGAGCATTCTTTGATCCACTTAAAGTCTTCATGTTTTATTTTCTCCTTATTTGGTTCAGATTTTGGTGGAGGTTATTCATTCACTTCTTGGATGGAAGAACACATGGATGATTATTATTTTTATGCATCTTACATTATTTTTGAGAATAATTATAGGACATGGGATCCTCACCTGTGTCATTGGAGCATATTTGATATAATACTTGATTCTTGTGTGTATGGGCCACATGATAATCTACTTACTTGGAGGTACAAGAACTTCCATGATCTGTTGATGAGCTACATTCTTGATGTACAATTGTATGATGTATTATGTACTTTAATTATCTATTTTTTGTACTCATGATGTTTGGAAGGGTGCAATACAAGCAATCAGATCCCGGTATTTCCTGGTTTCAATTTTGGGGGAAACAAGCAGTAGGGGATATTGAGTCACCACTTGAGAAGGTGATTGTAATTAGAGTAGAGAAGCAACAAGAATGGTGCCTCCTATTTCAAACTTTCTTGGAATATTGGAAATTCAAGTTTGACAACTCACTACAAACTTTAAACAAATATACATAAGCAAAAAAGGGTCGAAAGTTCAGAAAATGTTTCCCAAAGATGGAGGTAAAGATTATTTGTGTAGATTTTTTTTTTTATGGATTTTATTATTTATTTTGGTGTTAGTTGTGATTTCATGGGATATATAAATATGATAATATCCACATAACTTTACTTTTGGAAACACACAATTGCAGTACATGAGTGCCACTACTCAAATTGTCGCTAAGGTTTGAAGCGAATTTTTGGAAGGAAAGAAGGTTATTAAAAATACATGGTTGAAATTACTTAAGAAAAATAAATATTGAGTGGGGAGGACTTCCATGTCCTCAATTAAATAATTTCCAAATAAGACTACTTGCAAATAATGTTTTATCAACTTACTAGTTCCCTAGGTTGAGATGGAGACATAAATTTATTAAGAAGGGGATATGGGACCCAAAAGGACTTTAGTTTACCATATTCACATTTAATTGGGTCACATAAATTATGAATTCTAATAAAATAAGTTGGCATGGGTTCATGAAGACACTTGGAAGCTTGTGGAGATTTTGGGTGAGTAGATTCCCCACACACTTGGCATGATCTCCAGCCAAATTCGAACACATGGGTAATGTAATGTTATTGGAGGGTGATGTGGTTTCAAATAGAATAAAATGACCCAAGGAATTTGAATTAGTAAAGGAGATTAATTACCATGGAATAGGAAGAGACTAGAAGACAATGTGTACCACTTGGAAGGATATTCCATGCACTCTATCACAACAAATGATGAAAGATTCTAAAAAAAGTATGAAAAATTCAGACCTGATTGCATAAATATGAAAAATATGACATGAAAGGTCTAATAATATCCACAAATATGTCTAAGTTTTCAGTTAGAGACTTCCATTCAAATTGGAGAAATAATTGGAGCATGAAGAGGAAGACACGTGCCATATGAGTTACTAAACCACTAAGATGAGTTGGAGGAATCCCATGGAGAGAAATTAGACCCTAGGAGGACTCATGAAGTTAATAAAAGGATCCAATGAGGAATAATAATGTATTTTTATCATTTATTAATTGAGCTTTGTCATTTTGGAGAGCTTTCACTTGTCCATTACACGGTGTGTTCACTCTCCCTCCTTGTGAGCCAATTTCGATGGAGTTAGATTCCTTTCCAAGTTGTTTATGAAGAGGTGATTAAGAAATATAATTTGAGATTAATTAAGTATTTTTAGTTGCAATTTTAATTTCCATATAATCTAATTCTCATATATCTCCCTATTCCCTCATTCTTTCTTCTCCATTCCCCTACACTCTCATGTTGATGGAGCACTTGTTGTAGTGGTCCTTGCACTTTGTTGAGGATATTTGAGGCCCAATATTGGGTACATGATGTATGGATCCTTACTATTATATCCATATTATCTATAAGTAAAAATATCAGAAATTGATATGTGAAAGGATTCCATTTCCATGCTCTTGAATGGCTAGTTTCTATGTATTTGACTTCCATTTCAAAGGAGTTGTATAACAGATTTGTATGAGGAAATTTATAGGATTTTGATGATGATGGGGAAGAAATATATGATGTATGGATATGTAATATTTTACCATATTATATGTAATCCTACAAATTATAAATCCATGTGTGAAAGGCTTGCATTCCCATGAGCTTGAATAATTAGTTTTCATGTATTTTCCTTCCACCTTGAGAGAGTTGTATATCACATTTGTATGAAGGAATTTATATGATGTTTAATTATTTTAAGAAAGAAATTTTAATTTTGTTTATTTTATTCATATTTCATCTCAGTGTTTGAACCATTTAATCGACTTTTCATGAGTCATAACCGAGCGATTAATAACATTTCCCCTTAAGCAAATTCACTGAAAGTCACCATATATATTTTGCACCTCATAACCAGTTTTATAAGATTAATAGCCATGATTAAAGACAACCACTTATTCCTTATATTAATTCCCATAGTATTTTATTAAATTTGTGAGGGTCGTACTTGAGTTGGGAAGACAATTTGGCTCTCACCCTTGGAGGGAATTGGACCTCAATTTTCCTAGTAATTTTGCCCCTTTTATTCTTAGCCCCAAATCAAGTTTCAAAAGTATAACATCAGATACAAAGTGTCCATAAACCATCGTGATATGTTATAATACTCACCATATCCTTTATTTATGAATTTGAGACCATTTGGAGTCAGTTGGAATACCCTAGAGTCATGACTAGAAAAGCTCGAAATTGGCCAAAATTATGCAAACTTGAATAACATGTCAAGTGTTGTTTTATGATTAGACAATTTTTTGTATGAGGTTTGTTAGGATGATTTAAATCCCAAAGGATCCCTCCACAATAAATTTCGAAATGTTCGGTGGTGTTGGGAACCAAACCTAGAAACATTAGTTAAGCTTGAATTTGCCCAACTTGTAATTTTCTCCAAAATTCCAAGAAGGGACATTACATTTATTGAAAAGATAACCTCAACGTAAAAAGGATATGATTAATCATTTAATTTTCAAAGAATAGACAATTATTAAGAAAAAATTTATTTCTTAACAAGTACTCACTAAAACAGTAAACAATGCATTCAAAATAAATCTCTAACAAAACTAAAGACACAACAAATACTTAAAAAATTAAGGCTTTTTCTTCGCTACCAAAAATGAAAAAGATTATCCTAAATACTACTATATAGCATGAAAATGATTGTAAATGTAACAAAAAGAATACTAAAAGCAATCCTAAATTGAAAAATTGAGGTTGTTTGCAATAGGCATAGGTAAAATGGAGGGTCTGGAAGCTGAAAAAATTGTTGAAAATTGTTCAAAACTACTGAAAAAATGCTAACAAAGCGCAATTTTGGAGTAGCTCGCACTTAAGTTTGGGAAACTAAGAGACATGGTCACCTAAAACTTGGGAAATGTGAGACCTAAGCATAAAATGACACTATAGGATCAGGTCACACTTTTTGAAGGAAAAAGTCCGTCTTAGGTCGGTCAAAAAGGCCAAACAAGTGCGACCAAGCACAAAAAAGTTAGTAACTATCAACCAGAGGCTCAACATGATAAAAAATGGTGGATTTAACCCAGTTTATCGATCCTAAGATAATAGGCAGTAGCAGATAGATGGAAAAAGAAGAAAACATATCAATTCAAACTATAAAAACTAAAAGGAAAAGGGGGTCAAACAGAACCAGAAATTGATATGGATCGAACTTGGTGGAGTCACCAAAACTGTTACTGGTTTTTGCAAACCATATGTTCCAAAAGGAACCTACTAAGGTTTATGGAAGCCCTAGTAATACTTTGAAAAGGGAAAATTTAAAAACTAACAAACATAAATAAAAATTATTATGAGCATGAATATAACTGAAATTAAAGTCAATTAAATAAATCTAAACTAACATTAAATGCATTTTTTGACACACATATTTAAGGAATGAAAGAATAATTTTCTTTTTCATTAAAAAAATGGGATGTACATGGACTAAGGGTTACCTCAGAGTATCAATGACACTGACCCCTGTATCTTTTTAAAGAAGAGTGTGTCTCATCTCCTTATAACCTGATGTTTTCCAACCACATGTCACGAGGTGTAGATCTCCAATGAAGGTGAAATGGGAATACTCAAGGGATATTTGGATCTGAAGGGGAGATTTGGGTAGAGTAACAGTATGGGATATGAGTGGATAATTTATGTTGCAATGGGGACCTTTATAGTCAATGTATAGGGACTATAGATAGTATGGACGGATAAGGATCAATTGGATATTTTTCCATTTTTGTTTTTATTTTTTATTTTTTGAAGTTTCTTTTTCTTATCCATGCTTTTACTTAAGTGCCAAGTTTTTTTTCTTTTGAAAAATGAAATATCCAAAATTCTATTTTAGGAAATACGACCCATAATTTTTGGATTTAATGAGCTAATTAATACTTAAAATGGAATTTTATGGTTAACTTAGGTATTTTGGATCAATGAAGGTCAATGTGGTAGAAATGAAAAGTGGTTAATAATGTATAGGTTTGATGGGGCTAGAACACATATAAGGTGGAGAAAATTTGGTGCTAACACCTCCTCTCCCTTCCACCAATCAACCCCATGTACATTATCTTACTTGTATTTCCCCATGTGGTCTCTCCCATGAGCCACGTATCTTACTTTAATTAATTATTAACTACTCTTATTAATCACACTTAATCCTATATTAACATAAAATAGGTTTTCAATTAACAAAAAATATTTAGGATTAACTCATGACTTAAGGGTAATGTCATAACAGGGTTTCCTAACTAAAAAACCTATTACCCCCCTTTCAACCTATTATGAATACCTAGGTCCCCAATCTTTTCAAAATACCACCTCATCAAAGTTAGTTATGGATTTGGATATTAATTCTTCATAGTCAATAATTACACTTGGATCCAATTAGACTAGGGGTTTAGGCCAAGGGTACTACATTCTCTTCCCCATTAAAGTCTACACTATCCTAGGTGCTTCATTGTCAAAAACACGTGAACACAATTTTCAGACTTTGTTACATATGTGTAGTCTTCAAAATAGATGGGGATACTCTTATTCCATATTGTCTTCTAGTTCCCAAGTTGCTTCCTCATGAATGTAATGGGTCCATTGGACTTTTACCTATCCTATGGACTTGTTCCTGAGAGTCTTGATTCTTTTGTCCAATATGTATATTGGTTGTAATTGTATTACCCTTCGGGTTCCACATGTATCATAAACCAATCAAGTATATGATTTGAATCATAAACATACTTTTTCAATAATGAAGCATGAAAAACATTGTGTACTTTAACATGAGAAGGTAGGGATAGCTCATAAGCCACTGGTCCAATTATGCTCAAGACCTCAAATGGTCCAAAAAATATAACATCCAAATTTTAAAGTTACCAACCTTAATGAATTTTTTTTTCCTTTAACCTTTAGGAACACTTTGTCCCCAACCTAGAATTCTATATGCATTCTATCTTTATCTGAATAGCTCTTATGCAGGTATTAATAAACCTTCAAGTTTTTTTTATCCTGGATACTTGTTGTTCCATATTTGGAAGTAACTCTGGTTAAAAAATCAATATATCCACTAGCATGTCCCAATTCATTGGAACATTTCCCTTCCTGCCATAAATTTCTTCAAACGGACTCATATTTAATGATGTCTGGTGACCATTGTTATAAGAAAACTCTACTAAATACAAGTAGTCTTCCCATTTTTTGGGCTTGTCCATTACATACATTCAGATAATGTCTTCAATAATTTGATTTATTTGCTGAATCCATCCATATGTATGTGGATGAAAATTTGTAATAAGGTTGAGTTTAGTCCCAAATTCTTTAAACAACCATTTCCAGAAATTCAAAGTGAACTTTGGATCTCGATCAGAAACAATTTTTCTTGGAATACCATGCAAATTGGTAATTTCCTTCATATAGATTTCTGCAATTTTAGTTTCTTTAATTGTTGATTGTACTAGTATAAAAAGAGTTTAATTTGTCAGCTTATCAACCACCACCATAACAGAATCATGTTTCTTTAGTGTTCTTGGTATTTTTGTGATAAAATCAATAGTCACTACATCTGAATTCCATTCTGATACAGGAAATAGATAGAGTAGACCGAAAAGATGTTTGTGTCCTACTTTTACTCTTTGAAATTCTAAACATTGAGCAATATACCCGCACACTTATTTATTCATTTCTAGCAACCAAATCTTTGCAATTTCGCAAGTTTTTTCTCCATCAAAGGTAGGAGGTTTTATTTTCCTTAGTTCACTTGGTAATGTATCCCCATCATGATTTCTCTTCGCATGTCTTCTAGGATGAACATCATACTAAAACTAGAAATAAGTCGGAGCAAGACATGGATGAGGATATGGACTCATTGGTAAGAAACCTGACTTGGGATTTGGTTAAGTTTCCTGTAGGGAAAAGATCATTGCAGAATAAATAGGTTTATAGGTTGAAGGAAGAATATGGAGGAAAGAAGTGGTACACGGCTAGACTTGTTGTAAAGGGGTTTGCACAAAATAAAGGTATAAACTTCGATGAAATATTTTCTCCTTTTGTTAAAATGACTTCAATTAGGAATATTTTAATTGTAGTGGCAGTAAGGATTTGCATCTTGAAAAGTTAGATGTAAAAACAACCTTTCTCCATGGGAATTTGAAGGAATATATTTATATGTAGCAGCCACAGGGGTATGAGGTCAAAGGGAAGGATAATTTGGTTTGCAAGTTGAAGAACAACTTGTATGGACTGAGGCAAGATCCAAGGTAGTGGTATTTAAAATTTGATAAGTTTATGATAGAGCAGGGTTGTAGTAGATTCCATTCTAACCACTGTGCAGGGATAATTTTAGGGGCGAATTTTAGCCCAGTGGGCTATTTTTCCATGTTTTTCGCCCAAAAAAGATTCACCATTTTACATTTTTTGAAGCCCTGTTTCGCCCAATTTTGATAGGGTGAAATTTTTTCACCCTAAAAATCGCCAAATTATTATATAAACAATATAAAATCCTTGGAAATTAAAATATTTTTTGAAAAATATTGCCAATCATTTTATAGTTGGCATTTTAAGAATTGGTAATATTCGCCAACATTTATACACTTTTAAATAAGTAAGGTTCCTTAAAATCATCCCTACCACTATGCTTATTTCAAGAGGCTAGATAATGGAAGATATATTATCTTATTATTGTATGTGGATAGCATTCTTGTTGCGGGGTCTAACATGCAAGATATAAATGTGCTCAAAAGGAAACTAGCTAAATCATTTGCAATGAAGGATTTGGGTGCTGCAAAGAAAATCCTTGGTATGAGAATAACAAGAGGTAGGAAAAATTGCAAAATTGACATTGTCTCAAGGTGAGTACATAGAAAAGGTGTTTGAGAGGTTTAGAATGCAAAATGAAAATCTAGTTAGTACACCTTTGGCCAACCATTTCAAACTAATTAAGGAGATGTGTCCAAAGACAAAGGAAGATATAGAATACATGTACAAGGTTCCTTATTCATCAGCCCCTGGAAGCTTGATGTATTCCATGGTTTGCACAAGACCAGATATTGTAGATGTAGTGGGGGTTGTGAGCAGGTATATGAAAAATCTAGGTAAAGATAATTGGAAAGAAATACAGTGTATTTCGAGTTATTTGAGAGGTACCACTTCTCATGCATTATGTTTTGGAGGTTCAGACATTGTTCTACGTGGATATGTTGATGTAGATATGACTAGTGATAAAGACAACAAGAGGAGAACCATAGGGTATGTATTTATTGTAGGTGGGACATCATTAAGATGGATTTCAAAACTAAAAAGGTTTTTTCATTTTCGACGATAGAATAAGAGCATGTTGCTGCTACAGAGGCTAGTAAAGAGATGATTTGGTTATAGAGGTTCATGGAGGAACTGGGTAAGAAGAAGGAGAATAAAAGGTTTTAAAGTGATAACCAGAGTCTCATTCATATTGAAAATAACTCAAATTTTCATTTGAAGAATAAACATATACAACTCAAGTACCATTTCATAAGTTCTATTCTAAAAGATGAACTGTTAAAGTTGGAAAAGATACATACTAGTCAGAATCCTATAGACATGTTTACAAAGGTAGTAACCAGAGAGAAACTAAGTTCTTGCTTGGTTTTATTTGGAATTAAATCATGAAGGTGAATAAGTGAAATGAGCATAGTACAAGGTTGATAGCATAGTCCAACAAGTACATCAGCAATGGACTTGTTGTGATCAGTCTCCAAGTGGGAGATTGTTGGTTGTGGAGCCTAATATTCCTAATTCAGAGATGTTATTTCAGCCATTTTTGGGTTCCAGCACCTGAAAGTGGGGTGTTGGGGAGATTCCCCCCCCCCCCCCACTATAGTCTCCCCCCCGCTGGGGGTTCAGGGGAAGTTCTCCTGTAGCGAAAGTTTAGGAAAAAATGCCTTGTAAAATGTTGTAATTTCAAAGTCATGACTTGGTCAATAATGGGTGTTTTATGGGCCCATGGTATTTGGGAAACCCGTGGTATTATCCCATGGTATTCCCTTTGAAAAAGGAAGGCATTGTAATATGAATGTGTATTTTATTATAGAATTGTAAAACAATCTTTGTGGTTGTGTGAGAGAGACTGTGAGAGTGTGAATAGGAAGTGCAATGAGGTTGCTGCAGGATGCATCCCTTCATTTTGTTGGACAATATAATAATAAAGGATTGGAAATTTGTGTGTGGGTGTATCCAATATTGGGTGAAACACATTATATATGTGTCTCTCTTTTAATGTGTTTAATATTTGCATCTTGTTCAATTATTTAATTGTATAATGGTTATTTCTCTACGATCATGTTTTTCTAATAGTTCGTAGGTTGCTCAGATGTAATTAGTCTTGAATGTTGTCCTCAGATGTAATCAGTCCTGGCGAAGCTCACAGGTTATCCTTGGATGTAATTAGTATTGATGTGGTCCTATGCTATAAATATCCAAAGTGAAGTTTGATTAATTTAGATAAATACTTGGTGTGATCTAGAATGAGACCTCTAGCATAGATGGAGAGACAGGTTGTCTGAGCATAAATCCGTAGTGAAGATCGTAGGTTTCTCATACATAATCAATATTGCAGGTTGTACTTGGATGCAATAAGTCCTAGCAAAGCTCGTAGGTTATCCTTGGACGTAATCAATATTGATATGTTTCTATGGTAGAGATAGTGAGAGACCAGAAGACGTAGATGCATGATATCTCACATGGGAAATGAGACAAGTTGTTCAAGTGGATATGATCCTGCTGTAGTTGGATGCTCAGACGTAATCAGTCATGTAGGTTGTCAGAGTGTAAATATGAGTCCTGGCATGACACGCTAGTTATTCATACGTAATTAATCCCGAAATGGGTTATTTGAATGTAAATATGAGTCATGGAGTGGTGCCAGGTTATTCATATGTAATAAGTCATGTGGTTTTTCCAAGTGTAAAAATATCCCTAGCGTGGTATGCATGTTACTCAGATGTAATACGCCCCAAAGGTTGTCTGAATGGAAAATATCATAGACACAGGTTTTTCAGATGTAATAAGTCCTTGAGGTTGACCTAGAACGTAAAATTTCCCATGTTGAGATCATAAGGTCACAAAGCATGAGAGGTGCACCTATGAAATTATCCTTTACTGGTAGAACACAGGTTGACCTTGTAGAGACGTCATGCATTGTGTGTGCTCGTAGGAAATTCATGCATAGTAGATGTTATAGATTGTCTTAATGATGCACATACTACTATGGTGATAGAACAAAGGTAGTATGCATATGATCTGTTCTTTGTGTTCTCTGTGTGTTTATTTTGTTTTTTGAAGGGAAAAAGCGATGATATGGATATGAAAATATAAAGGTAGGAAACACAGGTTCTTTTTGTGGCAATGTAAAGAAGTTCCTAGACTACACCTACGCGATGATATGGATATGATAAGATGATGGTAGGAAACGTAGGTTATTGTCCAGGAAATGTAAATAAGGTCCTGGACTGTAACTACATTATGATCTGATATGACGTGAAGATGATATGAGACACAGGTTTTTGTAGTGGAAATGTAAATAATGGTCCTGGTATATACCTACGCGATGGCTTGCTCGTGGATATGATGAAGATTTGTATGAGGTCTAGGCCTACACCTAACATGAAGAAGGGTTGTCTCTATAGAAATTTCCTATGGCGGATCGATACGACAGATTAGACAAGATGAGGGCAATCGCAGCAACGACGATGATGACATCGTGACGATGACTAGATGTGTTGATGACTTTGGTGAGAAAATACCTTCCTAGTTAGTAGGGAGTGTTGTTGTAATTGTAACTTCAGAAGATATTCTTATCTATATTACTATTGTATATTGTGGTACCCCGATTGAAGATTTGTGTTCTTCCTTTCGTGATGTCATCATTGTGTATGGTCATTGAGGTAAAACCTCTATTGTAAGTCAGGGAAATAGTACCCAGGTTAAATAAAGGGAAATGTATTTGTCAGTATTCTTAGGTAGTTCAAGACCAAAGGTAACCTGATCGACCTAGTGGTTGAGTTAACAACTGAACGAAAGAATATAAATAGGCAGGTGCCCTCCTCATTTGACACACACTCATTTTCTCTCTCATGTGCGCCTTAGGAGATAGAATAAGAGGAGGGGCAGAGAGCGATTGTAGAAATATTGTTCTTGGGTTATTATATCTTGTCATCTTATATTTGTGATGGAACTATTCCAAGGAATTTTGTGGGGTTTTATCCTTTATGGTTTTCCTGATGAAAATCTATGTGTCTTGTGTAGATTTGATGCATTGTTGTGCTTGTTATTCTTTCAGATAAAGATCCTAAGTAAATTAACTTAGAAAAACTAACAAATGCAACCTATACTTGTAGGCTATATGTATTATAAATTGTTTATTGAAAGTGAAATTATAGTTATTGATTACAAGAAGATAAAAAATACTCTCACAAGAATAGACTAGTTGAATATGGTTGTCGTCTTGACCCCATATGTTTTTTTGATCCATTTTCTCCCTCCTCATCAACCCTCACTTTGCATTCCCTCCATCAAACGACCACTCTCACCCCCCTCGCACCCCCTCCCTCTTGCATCTTCACATTCCCCTCATCCATGTCAATTTATTCCACTTTTGTATTTTCTACACAACCCTATTTTCATCGTCATCCCTAATCTTTTATGTTCTCTTATCCTACTTCTCATGCTCACTCCATTTCCCTCCATCTTCCTTTCTCTCCTACAACTACTCTAAGAATCAAACCCTATCCACTTACCCTTCCTCACCCCAATCCATTTTTGAGTCTCCTCTCCTCTCCTTTGCTCTCAACCCTCTCACCTCCTTCCTTCCTCCTCATCTTCTTCAAATATCTATTCGAATCATTTCATCTACTTATCTATCACCCTGGCTCCTTCCCATTACAGCTCCACATCCCACTCACCATCTCACCCTTCCACCCCTATAATTTATTCCTAACTTTCACTCCACTCTCCTTAGCCCTCCTCCTTCTCATCCTATGAATTCCCCTCCCTATTTAACCAATTTTTTACCACCTTCTCCCCATCTTGTTCCTTCTCTCACTCCCAAGAATTCATTCCTATTTTCCCTCCATCTCTCTCCTCCAAGGACTTCGATCCTTATGATTTTTTGTCTTATTTATTTCCAACGTATTGAGAGTTATACATAGTTCTAAAAAAAATGGTTGGTTTAATATTTCCACTAAGAAGCATACTTAGTTCTCAAAACCTATTAACATCTCTCATATTTCCACAAAGAGGCTCTAGATCCCTTAGAGAGGTCATGCCTTGTAATTTGAGGCAATATTAATGGATCTTGATCCCTATAAGCTTTATTTATAAATTAAGGTGTTGGATCCTTCCCCAACCATGTATATCTCCTTGAGATACATACATGGAAATCAAACCTCCTAATGGATTTAACATACACACTTGGAACCAAACATCCCCTATATAGGTCTTATGCGGTGTTTTTTAACCTCCTTCCTAGACATTTATCCCTAGGTATGTATGTTTAGGGCATACGTCATAAGTTTCCTACATTTCCCTTATGTAGATCCAAGACTTATATATGGGTATTAAACCCTCCTAAAGGAAATCCTATCCATAGATAGAGGACATGCAGTATCCCTAGTAGAGCTGAAGTTTTATGGTTTGAGGCCTTGACATGCCCCTCAAGCCCTAGAACCTTCCGTTAGGATCTAAGGACCAAGTTTCATCTGCGATAATTTTTATATTCTCATATACAAGTTTGGTTCTCCAAACCTGTGAAAAATTCCAATATCCCCACCTATAAGCTAAATATTCCCAATATATGTGTGTGTAGTGGTGTATGGTCTCATTCATAATCCTTGAGTCCTCAAACCTTTGGGGAGTGAGGCTTCAGTTTCTTACCCAACCTTATATAGGGCATTAAGACCCATCCTTGGTGTTCAAAACCTCCTAATTGTTTTTTAATATGCTCATACGGAGGCCATATATCCCCTGAAGATATCATATGGGGTGGTTTAAGGTGTCATTCTCATCCTTTGATCCCTAATTTTTTTTAGGAACTAAGGCCTAAGTTATTTCCTTAGCTTGATGTCATCCATTGGGAGAATCTCATGGATGCATTTTGGTTTGAGACATCATTCTTTTTCCTATATGCATAGAATATTTATTTATGGCATGACCCCTATGATTCCTCCCTTTACTATGTCAATGCCCCAAGGACCCTACCTAGTTCTCACAACCAACTAATGGCATGGAGATCCATATCCAAATACAAAACATGCCCTCGAGAGGTCAAGTGTGGTTCCTTAAAGCGTTGATCATGGCATTGTATTCTTATGAAAGTCCCTTAGATTACAACCATAAATTATAACTGGTGCTAAAATATGGATTTCTTGTTGTAAGAATATATCCATCATCTTAGAGATGCTTTTTCTTCCATGTTAGCACACAAACTAGCACTTTAAGATTGAATTCCTAAAATGAATGATATCTCATGGAAAACTAAGAAAGAGGCCATTGTCACCAAACTCAACCTATTTTGTCTCTTTAGGCTATCTCTTCTTTATCTCAAAGGTGGAGTTCCTAAGGTAGGATTACTAGATTTTAACAATGGAGTACATGGTGAAAATGAAGAGTAACTTTAGAAAAACAAAGTGTTTTGGTTTTTGTAAAATATAAGAGTCATGAAGAAAATGGAGACTAGAGTTTTATATAATTGGAAAATGGGGTCAACCAAGGATTGCATGAGGATTTATTTAGGAAGATTAGAAAGGGAGAAGGTCGCAATACACAAAAATAGATGGTCTCTAGTGGATGCACTGATTTTAGAGATCTCACAAACAAAAATTTCTAGGGAAAAAAAATTTCAAATGGACTCAAGGAGGAAAGCTACATTGAAAGGAATAAAAAACACATGATTTCTAGACATGAAATATGCAACTAAACTACACTTCCAATTGATAACAATCACATAAAATATATAAATCATATTCCTTCATTACCTCAATTTCATTAACAATTTGAAGATCCATTAATCAACCAAGCACATGAGTAACATGAAAACCCTTCAATAGAGCACTAGAAACAACAATCCCACATCTCAACTGAGTATCCCTTGTCCATCAAATTCAATACATGGTTCCTTTGGCCCATGATTTTCCCTTTCCCTCGCCTCTATCGCTTCTACACTAAATTTAATAAAATATACACTAAATATTTATATTTCCATATAACATAATTAAGCCCCCTTGATCCCTTAATACAGAGAAATATATTTTCTCATTTCCTTATCATAGTTTATTGCCCAATATGAATGGTGATAGGATATTTCCTACCAATTGACCCCATGGAAAAACGAAATCAAAGTGCATGCTAACATAGCAAAGTAAAATATTCAAACATAGAGAAAGTGCCATGGCAATTGTATATTGATTTGGTGCTATGATAAGAAAAATGGAACATCAATCATGGATTAGGTTGAATTACCTTTGTATATGATACTTAATGGGTTAGCTCATGGGATATCTTGATAAGAAATATTTCATTTTCAACCTGATTTTCTATTACCATGCACTCACATGGATAGACATTTTAACTAAGGTTTTATGAGTATCTCTCCAACTCATAATGTTTTATACCTTCATGAAATGCATTTGTAATACCCCATTTTTGACCCCGTTTGTATTAAAAGGTACATGATGTATATATTGTAATTAATCATGGTGCAGAGCTAAAGTCAAAAGCCCTGCCATCGATTTGGTTGTGTTATGTTTCGGCAATTGGGATCATTTCCAATGATATATCGTACCATCCGACACATTATAGTTTTGGCATCATGTAAATATGCACTTTAATTAAAATGAACCTACAACAAGCTACGATGGTGCAATGATAATGAAAAGAGCATGATTTTCCTTAGGGGGGGGGGATTGTTAAGCCTTGAGCCTTTATGGGGAAAATCCATTTGTCAGCTGCTAAACCCCTGATGTAGTTGGGCTAGTTATTGCTAGGTGGTGGTGGGTGTGGCAGGACTGTCAGTCCCTGCTCACGTGCCCACTCCACCAGCAGACTCTTCATCTTCACATCACGTGGGAAGAGAGGCAACATTCCCACTCTCCACTCTCCCATGACTGGATTATTCCACTTTTGGTCTTGTTCATCTCACGCAGGGACATTATTATTCCTCACGCAACGTTTGGGGGATTTTCCTTCGTTTTTCCATATCACGCAGAGAGATGGGTAGTGCAGATTCGACCATTGGCATTATGGGCTAGGGGCGTGTATTTTCCCTTACCGATTGTGGTCTCTGTGTATGTTCTTTCCTAGGCACTGGCCGAGGATCTATTTACCTTTCCATTTTGGACTGTGTACATTTCCCATGGCTTCATTGTTGAGAGTGGGCTGTTGTTTTTTTGGTGTTTTGTTGGTTGTGGGTTCAGCTATGCTTTGGGGGTTGTATGTGTCATTATTGAGTCATTTTGGCCATGATAGGGCCAAGAACAACTCACGTATCGATTTCCCCTGTCCCAGCTGTAAATAGCTAGTTTTACTACGGGTATGCAGTGGCTGGTCTTCGGACTGTGTGGAGTGGGATTGAAGGTTGGGTATGCTTGAGAAACTTGGTGTTTGGGAGCCACACAAACATAGTTAGATGACTGGATCTATTCTCCACAATCCCTAAATGGCACTGGAAGGGAAGTTAGGGCCTGAGGGACTGTGAAGCAGAGAAGGGACTGATTCTTGGTGTTGGGTGTGTGTGGGTGTTTTAGAATTCATGCTAGCTCTGGTGTAGGTGTCCTTAGCTCTCCAACGAGACCACCAACTTAGCATTCAGCTTCTCCTAGCTCCTTGATAGCCTGATAAACCCTACTATGTCGGCTTGGCTGATTTGTGTACCTTGGCGATGTGTAAGCCTGCTTAGTCCGTTATTCCTTGGGGAATCATGCCCAGCTCGAGGGTGGCAGTGTTGCTGAGAGATTGATGAGAAAGCTCACCTATGGTTGGGTGGAACATTGTAGCGACGTAGCTGGTTGCGGGACGAATTCTACATAAGATAAGCATTCTTGACTATTTCATCTCTGCAATTACATTTACTATTTAATGAATCATGATGAACATGTTGATGCCTGAATGTATGTTTGCTTCTGCTGTATGTTGAGTAATTATGAATCCTTGCATGTTATATGTTCAAGCATTTTGGTTTTCTTTTATGTATGTTCATGTTCATGGGCTAGTTGCTTGGATGGTTAATGGTTCAGTGGCATCCTCTTCATCAGTCCGAGGGTCGGGGACGTTATAGAGTGGTGTCAGAGCTTACGTTGAAGCATGGGCCTAAATGGGCCGTGAAGATGTAGTGATAGAGCCATCATTGAAGTATTGGGCCTTAGAAGACCATGAGAAACCAGCTAGCAGAGGTAGGTTTCCCTCTTCCCAGAAGAAATATGAATGACAGAAAAATCTTCAGAAAATTTCCTTGAAAAAGTTTCCAAGAATTGAGCTCGTCAGATCATTGGAGGACTAAGAGGGAAGCTCCTCTGATACAACGGACAATTTAGTCGGAAGAAAATTTGTGAAAATTTCTCTAAGTGTTCGTCAGTCATTCGTGGAGAAAAGTGGAAGTTAGAGCCGCATTTTCGGTGTAGGTCAGCTGAAGGCCGCTGAAACACCAGCTCAATTAGTTGAAAGATCATCTGATATAGACCCAGCATTGGCGCAAAATAGCTGATGAGGAAGCTGCAGTGTCAGTGGATATCAGCCGAAGACCCCCAAAACATCCGCCGATGAATACGTCGGCGAAAATTAGACGAGGAAAACACTGAAACATCGGCTCTGTTTAAGTTAAAGATCACCAAAAATTAGATGTTGAAAGTGTCAATACGTTAGTGGAAGATAAAGGAAGTTTCGACGAAAATTAGTGGATGAGAGCGCTGACGCAAAGGAGAAAAGCCTGAAAATTCGCTTAAGTGTTGAAAGTGTCGGAAGAAATTAGTTGTTTGGACAGCCAATGCCGTCGAACAAATTTAGTTGATGGCGAAGCTGACGTGGTGGCAGACAAAGAAGGAAGTTTTATCGAACTGTCGGTGAAAATTAGATGATGCAGGTGCCGATACGTCGGTGGGAGAGAGGAGAAAGAGGAAATCGTCGGCAAAATTTAGTTGATGGAGAAGCTGACGCGGCAGCGGAAAAAGGAGGAACTGTTGGAAAATTTTAGTGGTTTGGACTGCCGATGTGTCGGAAAAAGTTTGTTGATTAAGCCATCGATACATCGGAGAAGATTAGTGTTTCGGACCGCCAATGCATCGGAAGAATTTAGTCATTTGGACCGTCGATGCATTAAAAGAATTTAGTCATTTGGATCGTCAATGCATGTCGAAAGAAGTTAGTGGTTTGGTCCGCCGATGGGCATCGAAAATGTTTAGTTATTTGGGTCGCCGACGCAGCAGAAGCGTTTAGTTTTGCACCGCCGACACATAGTGTTTAGTGTTTCCAATCACCGACAGGTTGTATGGTCTACGGAACCCATAGATGGTTCATTTCCTACCATTGTGGATGCCTAAAGAACTATCCACCCGAAGAATAGTGCTTTCGATCGTCGATACCGCGCCATGGAGTTAGTTCCCTCACCGATGTTGTAGGGGTTAACAATTCCGATCGCCGATATACTGTCGTCACTGATAATAGTCCTTGGCATTGCCAATAATAGTCCAGAAGCCTTGATGACTAAGGGTCCGACACGTCGGATAAAAACAGACGAACATACCGCCCATGAGTAGCGGAGAAATCTAGCTGTTTTGATCACCGAAGTGTCAGAATTTTAGTTGGGAAGAGGTCTCATTGAGGAAAGGAAATTTTGAGTTTTTCAAAGTGGGATTTCTCAGTGAATTTCAGTGTATTTTTCAGTAGATTTTCAGTGGATCACAGGGCTGAAAAGGAAGAAAATTCTAGGTGGTTGAAGTTGGCAATTCAGACCAGAATACAGTTGTATGTAAAAGTGTATAATTTTTGGTAAAAATAATCATTCTAGAAGTGGTGTGGTTTTCACATCCAAAGTCAGAATGGAGTAGGGGGATAGGCATTGGAAAGCTTATCTAGCAAGGAACAAGGGAGAATCACCAGAATTTGAATGCAGAGCAGAAAAGTACTAGAGGTTGCTGGAAATAATTGTGTTGCTGTCAATATGGACAATCCGAGGATTGCATGCCTAGAGATAGCAAAGACCATGAAGTCGAACCAGCTATTATGTGGAAGAGGAATTCCAAGCAAAGATGTGGGTTTTGAAAAGGAAATTCCCTTAAACCCTGTATTTCTAACTATATTATATCTTATAAGCTTGTGTACATAGAAATTATGGCATGGGGATGCTGAAAATGCATGGGGATATGCTTTCATGCATAAGATATTACATATTAGTAAAAATAGTGAGAATTATACATTTATAATGAACCACTAATGGTAAATATTGCATTGGTGTTGGCATTAGTGGAAAAACCAACGACAACATGAGCATGGCTGAATATGTTGCTGATGTTGATGAATGTGACCAGCAACCCTATGGAGAAAGGGATAAGGCAATAAATCCAAGATCAAAAGTTGGTGAGCGATTTCTGCAATATCCTGCAAGAGACCAACCAAACTGGTAATGTCAAGGGTGTAAGTAGGATCCATGCAGGTAATGGTTTAATTATGAAAATTGCATGAAGTGGAAAATCAAGAGATCTCATACCATGTGGTTATTTAAAAATTATACTACATTCATATAGAAGTATATCCTGCCCTGTGAATGTTTATATGAACTTAATAACCAAAATAAGTGAGGACTGGTGGTCTTGATTATAGTAATGCATCCTATATGAGGTAGTCCTAGTCAAGCCATGGTATCTTTGAATGCATAGTACTCCTGAATCAATGCAAGGTGTCATTGAGTGGATATGCATTAAGAGATTTTATAAATCTTGTATTTATGCATTGAATGGATGCGTATGAAAAGTTTGAGTAAATGTTGTAAATATGCATACATAAGTGTAGGTGCAAATGTTATGATGCATTACATGAATGCATAGAGATAATTATTGTTTATCATGACTAACTAATGGCTGAAATGATGAATTGATGATAATTCTAGAACCATTTCAAGAGCTACTATGAATGCAGGACAATAAGTGCATGAAGAGGGTAGTCATGATCGATTGGCTGCCGGAAATGCTCTATCGAAGGGAAAGGTGGTACAAATGATACGCTTGTGAAGTAAAGAGTATCTAAACACTTCATTTAAATTGCATAAATGATGTGACTTTGCAATTTTAGTATGATAATGATTCATGTGAAGTAAATGAGTTTTGGTAATATTGATGCGATTAACAGCTGGAAGTATTTGAGTTCTATAATTCTGAAAATGCTTCAATGATTGTTGCAGCAATGAAAAAGTTATATGCATCAAGACTTACCAAGTGTTTGGCTGATTGAAGTTCAGATTTCAGGTAGATTGTTTGGGGCGTGGAAATATGGGTAAGACCATGAGAAATTAGTTTGTATGCAGAATGAGTTGTCAATTTGAATTTGTAAATTTTAGATTTGAGAAATTGCTGACAACTACTAATCACTATTGGCTTGCATAGAATTGTGTCAGGAGGACGCATTGTAACTAGGTGTTCATGTTATGCTAGTAAGAATAAAATCATAATGGGCATAGTGATGCTGCTTACAAGAGACCAACAAATGAGGATCACCTCATTGCTAAGCAAGTCCATTTCTATAGTAGACAGAGTTGCAAATTCATATTGAATTTAATTACTGATGCCATTGCTTGGTTATGGAACAATAAAATTTGGACTGTATTATTAGATAATGATTAAATCTTTGGCTACTTGATGAATGTGCCAGGGGTACACCTTGCAGGAAGATCATGTGTGATGGCCTGCAGGAACCAAACTTCACGGGGAGGTTTTCCCCTATCTTGGAAATGGGTTTTGGGTGAAACTCCATTGGACATTTTGGAAATGTCCCATCTGCACTACATTTTCGGTAAGAAACATGAGTGAGATGGTATAGATTATGTCGGTAATACATGTGTGGGATATGGAATGTAAAAAGGAGTTGGGGATGGAAAACCGAAGGACTGTCAACTCAGAGAAGAGAGCCCCCATTCCTCCTTAACGAAGGAATACTACATCAGCAAATGGATAAGTGTTCCGTGACCCTAGCTAAGAATATGCATGTCAAATTATTAAATTCCATATGCAGATCATGTTTTGATTTTATTTCCATTATGGTAGATTGCTTGAGTATGAATAGGGCCTATAGGGCTCACATCAGAAAGGGGTGCACACTTTTATCGATGTCAAGTCATGAAAGGGTTTTCAATATTGACTACACCCTAGGGAGTGGACACACTCCTGGTGTCTCAAAACTTGACAGTGAATGATATTGTCACATGCCCCAATTTTGCAAAAAAATAATTTTATATTATTTGAGGAACAATATGTTAAATTTTATGCTAAGTTGTAATTGATGACCCAGTGGGGGTCAAGAATATGTAATGTAAATTCTGAATATTTTATTATAAATAAATAAATGAGGAGACAACAGCTTATGAGAGCTGTTAAAAGAGTGTTTATTGGTAAAATTGGTGGAGGAGACTGGGTGGAGAGCAAAATGACATGTGGCAGCATCCTCAAACCACTTCCAACTGTTGTAGTGGAAACCTCCCTACATTTGTGTTCATGATTCCCCAAGAAAGTGGAATCAGAGCAGGTGGCTCAATTGATGAAAACCAACCCAAAAGGCCTAGGCAATCTTTATAAAAATTCCCATTGAAGAGAGCTGAGGCTGCTCATTCAAGAGAAGTGATCATTCAGGTTGAATGAATGTAATTTAGAGACATTCAATGGAAGGGAAGTCTAGAAAGTGTTTGAGGGGATAACTGCTGATGGATCTAGTGCAGCTTTTAAGTTGAAGATCATACTGCTGAGAGCAGAGTATTTTACTAAGGTATTGAACTAGTCAGTTGACAGAGGGTTCTACTGTTTGCATTTTCCACCAGTTCTCAGCCAAGAAGACCAAGAACAGGCTTGGGGATCCTAAGGAAGCGTTGTTTAAGCACTCTCTAGGATATTGGTAGGGAGGAACTGCCTCTTAAAGTTGTTATCGTTTGTCCTCAACAGGTTCTATATTATTTTATTTTACTGTGTTAGTTAAAAAAATCTTAGTTTAACTGCTATATGAATGATAACAATTCAGTTTGTGAAATGTTAGATTTAGTATTCTTATTAGATTGTTGTAGAAATGATATGGATTTAGATAATAATGTGTTAGAATGAAAATAAATTTCTAAAATGTGTTTTTCCACACCTGGAAACCAGGTCGTACTCTAGCACATATAGAATTCTTTAAGTAGATAAGAGAATGAAAATAGTAGGTACGATTGTGTATCTGTAAATAGCAGAGTAAATTTATTTCAATGTTTAAAATATTATGAAGGAAAAACGATGTTATGATTTATTTGTGTTTACTATTTTTACTTAGTATAACTAAATAAAAATGCAGAAAATAAATAGTAAACTACATTAGAGTTATAATAATAGTATACTGATAAAGTAAAAGCTTATAGAAGATAACAACTAAGTATATAAACAAGTTATTAACCACACAATTTATCTTTTAAAATTATTAACTAAATCTTAAACTATTACTTAATACAAACCAGCTTAGGGTTATGTTTATAATTCCTTTATTTATGAAAAATAATAGAGTTACAAGTTAACTTCCTATTTCCTTCAGAGCTCGGAATAATTCTAAATTACAGAACAATAAATTAAATAAATGTAAATATAAACATTAAACGAAATAAAACTAAGAATTGCATAAATAAGAGCTAAATATTTTAAACAAACAGGCTTATAACCTATGAAAGAAGATTCTGAGGGTCGAAACCCTAGCAACTATTTTATTCTTTTATATTCTGTCTATTTAAAGTTTTAACCATTTACATTTATAACTGGGTAAACAAACTTAATAATAAGACTATAAATCATGCCTTGGGCTGTTTACAATCTTTATTTGAAATTAATATCTTTTATAAACAAGTAAAATAAATATATAGTTAACAGGTTAATGAACAACAATACACCTATAATAATGAAACTAAAGCATACTAGAACAGTTCCCAAGTAATAATTAAATTAAGAGTACATTTATACAAGGGTTTCATTTCCAATAAACCCTAGCTATTCTATCCTGAATTGATAAGTATACATTTATAAATTTTACTTTATGACTAATATACAGTGTTCACAATAACATTATTTACTTACAAAAGATATCATTTACAGTAAATTTACTTCATTGATAGTGAATAAGAAAAACCTATTTTTTTTGCAGTAATATCATTTACAAGTTAAATTATAATAAACAGAGTAATCGAAATAGGAATCACTTAAAACTATAAGTACAGGAGAAACCCCTTTTATTTTAAAAACCAAAGTATGATTTTACCAAGCTGTAAGGCTGTAATCCCTTTTACAAGTCAAGAAAAACTAAATACAAGTCATGGCTTATAAGCTGGAGCTACCCAACAACATGCAAGGGTTTTAACAACAAAACTAGTAATAACTGAAACTAAGCATCTAAACATTGGAGGAACTGAAGCCATGCTTCCCTTCAAACTGTAATTCCTTTCCATTAACCATTGCAAGTAGGGAGATGCCATGTTAAACCGGGGCTTACACATTTTGGCCATGAATTCAACCGACATTGGAGAGGTTTCTTCCAAGCCCGAAGCTGAACTGTAACCTACATTAACAAGACTGAATGCATTTAGTTAGATGTTGTATTTCTAGTACTGAAAGTGTAACTTGAATTTAATAATAATAGCAGGGTAAAAACCTTTACCTGTAAGCAAAGAAATCTGGAGCCGAGGAGGTAACTAAACCAGAACGAGGAACTGTACATCGGAGGGACAAAACCCTCATGCCAAACCTATGATAGAGGCAGCGAGGTTCTTATTTTAGGTTTACACCGACAAAGGAGCAAGCCATGAGAAAAGACAAGGGTAACACTATGCCCAACTCTCTAAACAACTGACAGAGATAAGAAAATCACTCTCATAGTGTTTATAAACTTCCAGAATGAAACCATGTTACAAAATGTGAATTCTTTAACTTTGCACAATGATATAGCACTATACAACTCACTTAAGGTCTGTCATTTGATGAACCAATGAGCCTCTCATGGCCACGAAGAAACCCAGATAGTGTAGAGCCAAACCCTTGAAGGAGAATGAAGAGGATAGGGTTTCTTGTGAGTTTATAAATCGACCATTACATGGTGGAGGCTCCTCCACATGCCACCAAAATTTTTAGTCAGCAGTGGGTCGAACAATATAGTTATCCTGCATTGTCGGGGAAAACAAAATTATTGCAATTGATTTATATGGTAGCCACGATGATAATGTTTTGGCATCGTATCATTGTCATTTAGGTTGACATTGTAATCAACCTTTCGGTGAAGTCATTTATTCTTTACAACTAATAGTATGGTCTTATAATAAATCATTTCTTATCATTGCTTTTCAATAACACTATAATCATTCAATTGTGGAAATGTATATATATTATTATCATTTTCATTTGATAACATTAAGATCAATCATTGGTAAAAGTATATAAGTGAAAGATCAATATTGGAGTTATGCCTTTGACCTTTGTCAATAGCACTCCAAATGATTCTTCTTACAAACTTTATATTAAATAAATAATGCTATGTTTAAGTTAGTGTTATGTAAAATCAAAGCTGGTAAGGTCAATATCTTAGGTTCATTTTTTTGTAGGTAAAAGTTAGGTAGTATTTTCTACACAAGCATAACTCTTACAATTACTATAAGATGATAGTGTTATAGTTGGGAGACTTCTTGGAACTTAGTAATCTTTTGGTTTCCATAAAGGACCAAACTCTTAAAAAAAAAATCAAACCAATATTTAGACTACACTTGGTAATTACAAGGTAGTAAGACTATCTAGAGTTAAAGGTAATAATACTTAGTATTATTATTAAGTGATATGGTAATGAAATTTTATCACAATAACACATGTGACATGGTGACACTTAGAAAAATCAAAATTATAGCTTGGTGGCTAGTAGTGCAAGTAGACGTTTATAATTGTATTTAAATAAATAGGCTGATAATTTTCATTACAAGATTTGAATTAAAAATAGACCTATATGATCAAATGTAAACTTTTTCTTGAAGGTCTTAGAATTATACTCATGTTTCCAAAGCAGTACCTTGAACGGTATACATAGTATTAGCAGTAATTTTATGCTTCAGTAAAAGTGTTTCTATGTTAAATCATGAGCCCCTTGCTCATCAGTAGAACTTGTGAGTAACTTAGCTTATAACAGTAAAAACAAAAAATTAAGTAGAAGACATGCTGGTAAAAGACATTGGTATGTTAAGGATATTTTTCTTACAAATAACTTAAAATACTGTCATAAGATTCAAAACAACAAAGGAAGTACTTTACCTCATTGTAGGCTTGTTTTTATTAATCAAATTATGCTCTAGCATTTTTATTATGCTAAGAAGTACTTCTTGACTTAACGCAAAAACAAACTCCTACTTGTTCAAAAATTTACCTACTGAACCTGTAAGAATTCAGAAATCCACCTGAGTTAGCAATTGCTAAGTAAGCCCCAGTTTAGAACATAGCTTCTCACCTACTTGACAAAAGAAAATCATCAGTACAACCAGAAGCAATTGAATGCAGTTCATAACATATCAAATTTAAAGTGGTATTAGTTTTTATGTGTTTGAAGTTAATCACTACTTTTGTTAATTGTTTCATTTTGCTGCTAGTCGCTAGTAGTTATCAAAATGCGACATTAGACATCTTATGTTACCTTAAAAATTTTAAATTTTTGTGAAAATTTGGGGTTATGACATATATGAAACATGATTACAGTTTTAGAGCAATAACGCTGATGAGTTTGCTTATATTGCTTGTGTTTCCAGGATAAACAGATGCAGTTTGGTGTTGTATACACTAAAGCAAAAAGGATGTTGTGGAGATTGTGGGGACATTACAATGTTGGCTTGCCTACCTACAGTCTAATAAAACCAACTGTTAGCTGGCTAGGATGAGTAGCCTGATAAACCCAGTAGTGTATTGACTTGATTTCCTGCAACCTAATACACCCAATTGTGTATTGGCTTGGCTAGACACTTTGATAAAGCCAAATGTAGGTTGGCTTGACTGTGCTTGATATGTATAAAAGGATGTGGTGAAGATGTCACTGAAATAGGGTTGTTATATGCCTGTGAATCCATACTAGATCCTGGACCTAGAAATGGTCTTTTATTGTTGATATAAGTGCATTGTTGATATAAGTGTATTGTTGATAAAAGTGCATGGCCTGATAAACCCAACTGTGTTGGCTTGGCTGATTTGTTGATGGCCTGAAAAACCCAACTGTGTTGGCTTGGCTGATTTGCTCCTTCCTAACCGAGGTGAAGGTGTACTGGCTGGACATTAATTATTTGGTGTTGAGGAGCAACCTACGTGCTGACATAACATCCAAGTCCATAGGAAATCCCAAGGCTTGCAAATAAAAGTAGGACCCTGTGGAGCATAGAGGAAACACACAATACATATAAGTATTGGATTATTTTGCAGCTTCTTGCTTATGAATATACATGTGTATATGATCTGGTTATGATATTCTAAGCTCTTGTTTAAGAGATAAAAACCGATGAGAATAAACTAAACATGTGAATCTATTCAATGTTTGAATATAGGTATCGTTGGGAGCGAGGACTATGAGGGCATCCTAAAGTTGCATGTGGACATGTGACTATCCTGAAGAGATCAAAGTGAGCAATAATGAAAAAGGTGCTAGTGTGACTGTGAAGGTCCTAGCAACCGAGAGTTGTAGATAAACCATGTGGAGAGACTCCATGGTTGAGAGGTCTGGAATAGACTAGAGACACTAAGTGTCATGTCTAAGAGGGGTTGGTCCAGCATTCACGATGAAGTGAAAGAGGCTGAGAGCATGAAAGCCATAGTGGTGGTGTGGGTTCTAGAATCGAACAAGACAAAGAGGGGAAAAACTCTTGCTGCTCTCTCTTTCCTTTTTTTTGATATACTTATGCACTATGAAAACAAAATATTGTTGAATGCATGTATGGCTGAAAATAGAATGTGTTTATTTGCTTAAAATAAATTGTGAATGCTAGAATAGTTAATTCCCTTCCCAAGAATGGACATGAATGAGCTCATGTGCCTGTTGGGAAGGCATGAAAAGTATGAAAGTCTCCTTGATAAGACTTGGATTTCCATGCCAATTGGGAAATTAATTGACTGATTTTAATGCCTGTATTATGCTTGGTCTAATAGAATTTTAATGATGCATCTCACAGGTGAGAAAAGTGAAATCCAATTGTGCACATTGATCATGGCAACAGACCAAAAGCTATTGGACTTGGCTGGAAGTCTCCTTCAAACAAGTTCCAAGGCCCAACAAAATCTTGGAGAGATGCTCAAGATACAGAAAAGGAAGAATGAGATGAACCACCACATTTTGCAAGACTCTATTTGTTTGCAAAAGGAGGTAAAAATCCTTCTGGGAGCAATTCTTGAAGGAAAGAAAAGTGGATCAATGATGGGGCATTCATCCAATCGTTCTGTTAAGAAACATTCCAGGAATGAAGACTCAAAGGAAATTGAGTAGGTAAAGGTGAAGCAACCAGCGAAATGTTGGAAATGCGGAGGACATCATTACTGTCGGGACTTCCCAACGAGGGAACATCAAGAGGGTAGCAGCCACAAAGTTCCTAGACTTGGGGATGAGTCGAAAGCTAAGAACCAACAAGAGAATCTTGTGGAAGCCAAAGGGCTTGGTCCTAAAAGTTCAAAGTAAATAATTGAACATGGGATAGATCTGCAAAATTTTAAAATTTTTGATGTGTAAATTGTATATGTATTCATATGTATTGGAACACCAAGGACGGTGTTATTCCAAGGGGGAGGAGATTGTAATACCCCGGTTTTGACCCTGTTTGTATTAAAAGGTACATGATGTATATATTGTAATTAATCATGGTGTAGAGCTAAAGGCAAAAGCCCCACCATCGATTTGGTTGTGTTATGTTTCGGCAATTGGGATCGTTGCCGATGGTATATCGTTCCATCCGGCACATTATAGTTTTGGTATAATGTAAATATGCACTTTAATTAAAATGAACCTACAACCAGCTACGACAGTGCAATAATAATTAAAAGGGCATGGTTTTCCTAAGGATAAGGGGGGTATTGTTAAGCCTTAAGCCTTTATGGGGAAAATCCATGTGTCAGCTGTTAAACCCCTGATGTAGTTTGGGAAATTATTGCTCGGTAGTGGTGGGTGTGGTAGGACTATCATTCCTTTCCCACGTGCCCACTCCACCAGCAGACTCTTCATCTTCACATCGCATGGGCAGAGAGGCAACATTCCCACTCTCCACTCTCCCACGGCTAGATTCTTCCACTTTTGGTCTTGCTCATCTCATGCAGGGATGTTTTGCTTCCTCACGCACCATTTGGGGGGTTCTCCTTCATTTTTCCATCTCACGCAGAGAGCTGGGCAGTGCGGACTTAGCCGTTTGCATTCTGGGCTGGGGGTGTGTATTTTCCCTTACCGATTATGGTCTGTGTGTATGTTCTTTCCCAATAATGGGCTAAGGATTTGTTTACGTTTAAATTTTGGACTGTGTATGTTTCCCGTGGCTTCATTGTTGAGAGAAGGATGTTGTTTTTCTGGTGTTTTGTTGGATATGGGTTCAACTACACTTTGGGGGCTGTATGTGTCATTATTGAGTTGTTTTGGACATGATAGGGCCAAGAACGACTCAGGGATCGATTTCCCCTGTCCCAACTGTGAATAGCTTGTTTTGATGCGGGTATGCAGTGGTTGGTCTTTGGACTGTGTGGAGTGGGATTGAAGGCTGGGTATGCTTGAGAAACCTGGTGTTTGGGAGCCACATAGACAGATTTAGATGACTGGATTTCTTCTCCACAACCTCTAAATGGCATTGGAAGGGAAGTCAAGGCCTTGCTCATCTCACGCAGGGACGTTCTGCTTCCTCACGCACCATTTGGGGGATTCTCCTTCATTTTTCCATCTCACGCAGAGAGCTGGGTGGTGCGGACTCAGCCATTCGCATTCTGGGCTGGGGGTGTGTATTTTCCCTTACCGATTATGGTCTGTGTGTATGTTCTTTTCCAATAATGGGCTGACGATTTGTTTATGTTTCAATTTTGGACTGTGTATGTTTCCCGTGGCTTCATTGTTGAGAGAAGGATGTTGTTTTTCTAGTGTTTTATTGGATATGGGTTCAACTACTCTTTCGGGGCTGTATGTGTAATTATTGAGTTATTTTGGCCATGATAGGGCCAATAACGACTCAGGTATCGATTTCCCCTGTCCCAGCTGTGAATAGCTTGTTTTGCTGCGGGTATGCAGTGGTTGGTCTTTGGACTGTGTGGAGTGGGATTGAAGGCTGGGTATGCTTGAGAAACCTAGTGTTTGGGAGCCACATAGATAGATTTAGATGACTGGCTTTCTTCTCCACAACCTCTAAATGGCATTGGAAGGGAAGTCAAGGCCTAAGGGACTATGAAGCAGAGAAGGGACTGATTCGTGGTGTTGGGTGTGTGTGGTTGTCTTAGAATTCAGGCTAGATCTGGTGTAGGTGTCCTTAGCTCTCCAATGAGACCACCAACTCAGAATTTAGCTTCTCCCAGCTCCTTGATAGCCTGATAAACCCTACTATGTCAACTTGGCTGATTTGTGTACCTTGGCTATGTTTAAGCCTGCTTAGACCCTTATTCCTTGGGGAATCATGCCCAGCTTGGGGGTGGCAATGTTGCTGAGAGATTGATGAGCACGCTGGCCTATGGTTGGGTGGAACGTTGCAGCAACGTAGCTGGTTGCGGGATGAATTCTACATAAGATAAGCATTCTTGACTATTTCATCTCTGCAATTACATTTATTGTTTAATGAATCATGATGAACATGTTGATTCCTGAATGTATGTTTGCTTCCACTGTATGTTGAGTAATTATGTATCCTTGCATGTTATATGTTCAAGCATTTTGGTTTTCTTTTATGTATGTTCATGTTCATGGGCTAGTTTCCTGGATGGTTAATGGTTTAGTAGCGTCCTCTTCGTCGGTCCGAGGGTCGAGGACGTTACAGCGTTATACCTTCATGAAATGCGAGTCTCTAGAATAGAATAGAAAGGTGTCAAAATAAATGTTAATAGCCCACCATGATGGAAAGATTGAAAGAATACAGAGATAATATTAGATAATATTATTAATGTAAAACAAATTATCACAAAACTATTTCCACATGTATATATGAAAAACATTTCATGTTCCTCAGTGCTTAAAATTGTTGAAAATGGATAGATTCTCTCCAAAACATCCCTTTCCTAGTTTTTGAAAATTTCTTAGTTCATAATAATGATGTGCAGTATTCAATAAACCACTCTCCATGAAAATCTTTGATAATGCGAATGAAGTTCCTTCTTGTCAACACATATTTATTATTGATGACCCATTATGACTTGTTCAACATCCATACATTATCATTTTTCCCAGTCATCGATCCACCTGCAATTATAGTATTCAAGAAGTTGTTATTCTAATCCTAAAAAGAAATCAATGCAAATATCATGTATTGATTGACAAAGGAGAAGTTGGGTTGCTATTGTAGATGATGTTGGTCACTGGTTGCTAACTTTTGAGAAAATATCTTCCATTTTTTAGTCCAAGATAAGTAGAAGAATTCAAGATGGATATTCTTAGTTTAATATTGAAAATTTGATTCAAGATGGATATTCTTAGTTTCATCTACTTCTACTTGTAAATTTCAAAAGATCTTATAATCAAATTCCAGTATGATATTCGAGAAATATTTCTATGTCTAAAGCAATATGGGAACAAATTTCATTTATTTATTTAAAAGTATCCATGTGGAATAGTTGTGATATCGGAGTCCGTTTCAATTTTTTGTGGTTATAGTCTTAGTTATAGACGCTATAAATCCACTAGTGTTGTCTCTTGGGAAACCTGTAGGATATCCTTCATCCCCAAACTATTCCTTTACTGCCCGATTTCGGTAAGTGTTCCATGGATCCTTTAATGGACTCTATAGGGCTTACATCCCTGGACTGCCAATTTACAGATCAAACTACTGTTTCTTTGACTGAAAGAAAATATTCCTTTCAGACTTCTAGAGCTTCATCATCCATAATAACCATCAATGATACAATATCTTCCCCTGACTGGAAAATGCCCGAGATATTACCTTCTGAGGTTTATAAAATGAAATGGTGGCAGTATAAATCCTACACACAAATTAAAATAATTTCTTTGGACATCACCTTCACTGCCGAGGAAGAGCCCATTCACATTAATTTAATTGACAAAGACCAGATTGACTAGGAAAAAAAAAAGGTTACAAATATGCGCATATAGGTGCTGTCAAATTAGGACTTGGTCCATTAGTAAAACCCTATATGAATGTTTCTTCCTTGTGTTGTGTTTCGGATATCCGCCACTTAGAGTTTTTTGATGCTTTAATTGGAGGTTTTGAAGGCCCCTTGCATAATGGCCCATTTTTTGGTACTATATTTCCTAAGTATTCTATCAGCCTTGATGACCCCTACATCTATGATTTACTCAAGCCCTATATTCATCCCTTAGGATTTAAAATGGACACTGGATCTAAAATCATCCAGCTTAAATCATTGGTTGTAATCCGCTTTGGAAATGAATCCCTTCCACCTCTTACCCATAAAGTCCATGAAATCTCACACCTACTAAGTATGGTAGAAACTGATAAGTCAAAAAATTATACACCTATCACATTTGACTGGACTGGCATCAATTACCCAAAGCAATGGGAGGTAAGATACAGAGAATTGAGAGACTTTGAAAAAACAAAAAAACAACAACTCTATATTCCTAAACCCCTTGTCTTTGAAAGATTTTCAAAACTCTTTTAAATTGCCCGAAGGGTTTCCTTCTCCCCAATTTGCTCCACCTCTTGTAATATCTTCGTCTGTGAATAATAATTCTAAAAAATCATCCTTGTTTGAACCCTTTTCTTCTTCCCACCTTTCCTTTTTAGGTGTTCATAACAATGAGCACAAAGGTCAGCATGCAGACTGCCCTTCCTGCAAAAAAGCACTTGAGAGACTAAAAATTAGAAACAAAGGAGTAAGCTTGTACATGATGTCTCTCCCTAGAACTAGCCCTGGTTTTACCTCCACAAACCCATAGGGTGAAACCTCGTTCCATCTAGGAAGAAATCTTCCTGATACTCCATTTCGACAGTTTTCTCATGATGGTCTTTCTAAAAGAGAGTTCATGCCACATAGATAATCAAATCCACACGAAAGTCTCTCTAATGAAATAAATTTTCTTAATTACAACAACTATCAGCAACAACTGATTGGCCAAAACATCGATGACATAGCCTCTGATATTTTAATTCTCAGACAAAAAGCTCAGATAGAAAAAGAGCATATTTCTTTGCTCGAAGCTAAAATTGATCACTTGCTTGCAAGACAAGAAGAAGTAAAAGCTGTTATTATCTTAGCAAGCGAAAAATTAGAAAAAAGGCTAGATGTCCTAGGAAAAATGATGGCCAGAACAAAAAATGTAAATAGTTAAAAGAGTCATGTAAGCCAAACTGCATTAGAGCTTGCATTTAAAGGCCATAAAGTCAAACATGAAAGAAGATACTCTTTTGGAATGATGAGTATCCAAGAAGATGACCAAAGACCAGAATTCCTTTTTGGTCAAGAAATAGAAGAGCTTCATGAGTTAAGAAATATGGTCTCCCAGTTCAAACAAATGCCAAATGCCCTCCCAGATAAATATTTATCGGCATTCATAATCCCAAAAAGAGAAAATATTGGATCCTCAAATCCATACAACCAAAGTCATACTAATCCTCAGATAACAAGTCCTCCCCCTCCTTTTGATACTGGAATGTCAGATCTTCCTGACACTTCTCCTTCATCAGTACCTCATTCCCTTAGTTTCAGGATAAATGGGATGAATAATTTAATCTCCCAAATGCTTGATCAACCTGTGTTGAACATACAATGTCAATCCCGCACCCAAATTAGATCTGCCATACAGCTTCTATCAAATCGGGTCTTGTACAAAAGAACACAGGACAATACAATAACTGGCCAACAACTAGCACTCCAGCAGGTTGCCATATTTTCAGGGCTAGCCTCAGAATGGTGGCGCTGGATTCCCCAAGAATCCAAAGAAGAAATGTTGAATGCAGAAGACGCGGACCAACAAATTCTTACTGCCCTTGGTAAAGAATTCTATGGTACACATGAAATTGAATATTATGAACATCTTGCATATTTATTTCTGTCAGCCAGAATCTGTGACCTAAATAAGAGTGAAGAATATTTTTGCTATATGCAAAAATTGTTGATTTCTTCTAGTAATGCTGATAAACCCGCATATCTGAAACATTACTTGGGAAGATTTCCTGGCCATGTTCCTAATGCTGTTGAACAACACCTTAAAGATAAAAACATCCCTCTGTCACATATTTCCCTTTCCCAATTGCATGGATTCATCATGGAAACTTGGCAAGAACATTGTCTAGAGAAAAGAGTGGCTAAAGATTTGAAGCGACACTCTTCAATGTTTTCCCAGGGTTTTTGTAAAGATGTTTCAAAAATGCCATATTGAGGGTGTGGTTCCCACAACCGAGGACACTTCGGGCATGAATCATGTAGTTGTAAGAAGAAGCAACAACCCAAATATACTAGTGCACCTAGATTTCATCCAGACAAAGGCTATAAGCATTAAAAGGGCAAAAGAGTTCAAAAGAAATCCTACTTTAAGAAAAGATCTGAACCTGCAGATAAAAAAAAAAAATTCATTTGCGCTAAGAAGGGTCACTGGGCTAACAAATGCCCAAATAAAAATAAAAATCCTAGACTTGCTGCCATGTTTTCAGAAGACCTGGATCCATCCTGGTGGGATCTAACTTGGTGTGCAGTAGGAGACTACCCTGAAGGTGAAATCATCTTCTTACAAGAAGAAGGAGATTCCTCTGATTCTCCCCTCCTTAGATAAATTTGCTCCAAACTCATCGAACTCCTCTTCTTCTGAATCTGATGAAGAAGCAAATTTAGGAGGTTGCTCTGGTCCTCCTGATTTTAGTTTTTATATGTTCTCTTTCAACCCGCCTAAGGTATCCTCAGAATTTAGGATTGCTGAAATTGACAAAGAATTGTCTGAGACCCCAGTCTATCAATATATGAAAAGGAAAGATCTGAAAGATGAAAGAATAAATCTTTTAACAAGAAGAAAATCAAAAGAAAAGGTTTTAGAAGAAAAAGAGAGATCTGTCTCTCCAGAAATTAGCAAGAATCCAACATTCTACCAGCCCGTTGATTTATACAAAGGCTATCCTGATCATCATAAGGATAGACAAAAGTTCAGAAAAGATAAAGAAAATATGCTAAGACAACATAACAAAGATAAGCAATATTCCCTAAATAAGCTGGTAAAAGAAATAGAGGAATTAACACATATTTCATTAAACTTGTAATTATTTAGTGGATCTAGAATTTAGAACTTCCGCTAGATTGAGTTCATTCAAAATGAGGAAAGTCATAGCCTTTGAATCCCTACATAATTTCTATTAATATTTTTTATAGTTTGTATTAAATGTTAAGTTGATTAAATTATTTTATGACATAATACCAGCATTGTATTTGCTACTACAACAATTATAAATATTGTCATAGTAATTTTTTTGTCTTTGTTGAATATGTTGTTTTATTTTTGGAAGTTGGCACCATTTATAATCAAAACGAGAATAAATCTGATGACTTTAAACTCTAAGTTTACTCTTTAGTGATTAAAATAAATTATGAATTAGAATAGCAACATAATTTATTATTGTTGTTGTTGGTAGTGGTAGTGTATTAAAAACTAACTTGGTGAATGTTACTTTATGAATAATAGATTAACGTGAGAATCAATTATGAGCTAGAATAGCATTAGTGTAGTACAATTTGTTTTTTTTCATATACAAGGGGGAAAACCAACTCAACTAACTATTGCAAGTGTTCATTATTTATTTGTAAAATATTTGAACAATGTGTTTAATTGAAAGAGCATATTTGTATTGAAATATAGATATCTTACAATATTTATATTATCATTAAGATTTTATATCATATATT
>LPNX011111100.1:0-10751 GCA_001517045.1 Pseudotsuga menziesii
TAAATATATATATATATATATATATATATATATATATATATATATATATATATACTTTCCAAATTCTTTGTGCACTGTTGTCTTTTATTGTTATGGCTGAATTGAAATTGGTACATAATTTGTAAAGTGGAAAATTGGTTAAATCTACTCATGATATTGATTCACCCCCCTCTCAATATCATTAATAATTCCAACAAAAGATTCACATATACTTGCTTGTACCTTCACATCTTACTACATGATGTTCTACTAGGATTAGAGGGGTCTACCCTATCAATCCAACCTTGAAAAATAAGGAAGGGAGATGCTCTTTAAATAGTGTTTAGTTCATCCTTTTACAATAAAATAACAATAACCTTTCTTAAATCCATGAATCTCTCCAAGAGATAACAATAAAATGACAATCAACTTTTAGGTCCACACTTTAGGGAATAATAAATCACCTAACAATCAAAATATTGAAGCTAAATGCACTTTAAAGCATGAAGCATAAATTATTTACTACCCACTTACATACTGTGAATTTAAGGAAGGAGGAAGGAAATTAGACAAATCAAATCCACTAGAACGGATGGATGTGGTAGTGAAGATCATTGACATCAATATCTCCAATGATGGTCAACCAAAGATGCATAAAATTGAGATTTATTTAGTAGAGAAGCAAACGATAGAAATAGTTTACTTATTAAAGAAGTATCAAGACCATTTTTATCACAACTATAAATATTTAAAGGTCCTTTCAAATATATGGGGTAAATGAAAAATGAATTCATTATGAATGCTAACCTAGTGAAGAAACAACCCAATAAATTAGCTCTTAAATACAAATAAATCGTGTAGAAAGAAATAGAAAACATGTCAGCAATAGGGATCACATATGTTATCAACAAGTTGGAGTGGTTACTCCCTTAGTTGTTTAGTCTAAGAAATATGACAAAAATAATTTGAGGATAAGTGTGGATTTTAGGGGGTTAAACAAAGTAACACCTACCAACCCCTTTTTGACACCATTTGTGGATGAAATTATCAATGAAGCAGAATTTGATGAGATTATTCATTCACCGACATATTTTCAGGATACAACCAGGTGTATCCATTGCAAAGGAAAATAAGGTAAAAAAACACATTTGTAATGGAATTGAGGCCATTTTGTATAGATTCATGCCCTTTGGATTAAAGAATTCCCTTATTTCCTTTTCAAGGGTAGAGGTTAAGGAAGTTCAAGAATATAATTATCAAACAATGGTAGTTTAATTTCAAGAACTAGACAATATACAGTTTAATGAAGAATCACATACACTCGCTTCAACTGATTCTCAAACATTGTTGACAAATATGACTCTCCTTGAATATAAGGAATTTCATCATTGCCACACTGATTAGTTATTTTCTCGATATTTTAGTTTATAAGGATTAGACCAAATTCCTAAATGACAAAGATAAAGTTAAACTAACTTGAAATAACCGTAAATATGAAGCAAGTATGAATATTTTTAGAACACATGAAGTACTACAAAAAAATTATTAGTCATTATTCAAGCATAACTTTCTCACTAGATGATCTCTTGAAGATATATGTAGAATTTATTTGGAGCAAATTCTATAGAGAAACATTTGACATATTGAAAGGGAATTTGGTTGAAGCATTAATTCTCAAATTCCTTAACTCGTCGAAGAAATTTCATGTACATGATGAATTTGGTATAGTAGTCGATGTTGTGTTGGAACAACCAAGAGAAGCAGTCGATCATCCTAATGTTAGAATTTGCACTTGAATAGTAGTTATTTTATATATTTAAACAATTTCTACCATATCACAATAATAAGCATTAGGATCACTGGAAAAAAATAAGACAAGCATATCATACAAAAGAGACACAAAAGTTTATCCTCTGGGAAACCCTTAAAGAGAAGAAAACCCATCAAATTCTTCAGTATGAATTCATTAGAAAGTACAATGTCAAACTAATACAATTAATAGCTAAAGCTCTTCCACATAAATATCTCGATAATAGATTAGATAAGATGTCTTCAATGCAACTACTCTTCTCCTCTAACGAACTTGCTCTTCTCTCTCTCTCTAGTGAAATTTCTTGAGTGATATGTTCCAAATGAGAAGGCACCCCTCTATTTATACTTGTCCTATGGATGAATTTTCCTTATGGGGTTACTTCTCTAACTTCCTGGGCCGACTTCTCAAGGGAAACATTAAAAAATGATTATTTAGTGTTTCTTCTGAATTCTTCTAGATTTTAATTATGCATATGGTGTAGTAGTTGAGTTTGTGTCTGCACAGCCAAGAGGAGGAGTCGATCATACTAATGTTAGAATTTTCACTTCAATAGTATTTATGTTAGATATTTAAACTATTTCTACCATATCATAATAATAAACAATAGGATCACTAAAAGAAAGACAAGCATACCATACAAAAGAGACACAAAAGTTTATCCTCTGGGAAACCCTTAAAGGGAAGAAAACCTAGCAACTTCGTCATTATGGATTCATCGCAAGTACAATGTCAAACTAATACAATGAAGAGCTAAAGCTCTGCCACACAAATATCTCGAGAATAGATAAGATAAGATGTCTTCAATGCAACTACTCTTCTCCTCTAGCTAACTTACTCTTCTATCTCTCTCTAGTGAACTTGCTTGAGTGAGTGATGTGTTCCAAATGGGAAGTGTACCCCTCTATTTATACTTGTCTTGTGGGTGGATTTTTCCTTACGGGGTTGTATTATCTAACTACCTGGGCCTACTTCTCAAGGGAATCATTAAATAATTATTATTTAATGTTCTTCTGGATTCTTTTGAGTTGACTTTACAAGTGGGGTTACATTCATTATTTTAGGGTTCTTTACATGATAAAAAACAATATGAATCTCTTCCAAAGGAAGTACAATAATAAAATAAGAATATATTTTGAAGTTACATTCTTCAACACTCCCTCTTAAGAAGGAAGGTATTCTTCTAACACGAGCATCATCACTGCTGCTGCAACTCTGTACTCTGACCATTGAATTCTGACATATATTGAATTTATACATCACTAGAATTTCACCACGAGTAAGCCATCATCTCATACATGCATCCATCACGATCATATATCTGTGGGTACCACAGTAGCAGGAACACATTACATCATCACAGTACATCATCTAATCAAACACATCCAACTAGATACACAGCTCGATTGGATACACATACTCGGTTAGATACGCATACTCAACTAGATACACCTACTTGGTTGGATACACATGCTCAACTAGATATGTATACTCGACTGGATACGCACACAAACGTATGGTCACTCTCTTCAGTTATCACAAGTATGGTCACTCTCTCCAGTCCTCAAAAGTATGGTCATCCTCTCCAACCCTCACAAGTATGGTCACACTCTCTAGTCATCGCAAGTATTGTCACTAGGCTCCAACCCTCTCAAGTATGGTCACTCTCTCTAATGATCACAAGTTGATCACACTTTCTAGTTCACTAGATACACAACTCAACTGGATCTGCATACTCGACTAGTTATGCATATAATAGTATGGTCACTCTCTCCATTCATCACAAGTATGGTCACTCTCTCCAGTTCTCATGAGCTAGTCACTCTCTCTAGTGCACGCACATAGACTATCTATAACTGGATACACAACTCTAGTGGATACGCATACTCAACTGGATATGTATACAAAATTATGGTCACTCTCTCTAGTCATCATAAATATGGTCGCTCTATCCAGTCATCATGAGTTGGTCACTCTTTCCATTTATCACAAAGACTAGTAATACATGCTCATAAATGACCACCTTTTGTTATCACATCATCAACTACATCCCTAGATTCATATATCAGACTCATCCATCCCTCTCCTTAGGGACATATCTTTGCATCACACCAATATTGTCCCTGAAATACTCAAACTTCACTCTCGATAGAGGCTTGGTCAACACATTAGTTGTCTACTCATATGTTGCAATATACTAGAGATTCACTTCTCCCTTCTGTACCATATCTCTGATGTAATGGTACTTGATATTGATATTCTTAGACTTGTCATGAAACAATTGGTTCTTGGACAACTTCACACAACTATGGTTGTCACAAAAAATACAAGTCACCTCTAACTCGATATCAAACATCCCTGCAAGTAAATTCCAAATCCACATTGCTTCACTATTAGATGAACACATTGCAATATACTTTTCCTCGGTTGTACTGAGTGCCACAATAGCCGCCTTCCTACTGAAACAGGAAATCATGAATGATCCCAAACTAAAGTAACATCACAAAGTGCTCTCCATGTCTGTGACACTACCATCCCAATCTAAATCAACATAGACTTGTAGGCTAGTATTCTAATATGACTCATACCTGAGTCCATACCTAGGTCTTTCATCTTGAACTCTATGGCAAGCTTCTTCTTATTTTCTACAATGAGCTCCTCATCTCCTGTTAGAAACACTTCATCTACATATAGCATTAATATCACTGGTCTCTCGTTCCAAACCTTGTAGTAAAGTTTGGAATCTGCTTTACTTTTGGTAAATCCAAAGTTCGTCAGAAAACTATTTATCCTTCCATACCATGTCATGGGTGCGTGCCTCAATCCGTACAAGGACTTTTCAACTTGCACACATGTTTATGCCTATCATGTGTCTCAAATCCTAATGGTTTCTCCATGAACACTTTGTCTTCTACTACGCCATTCATAAAATTTTCTTTCACTTCCATATGGTGTACCTTCCACTTCATCACTATAGTTATCACACGTATATATCTAATCAAAGTGTATCTCACTATAGGAGAAAATTTCTCCTCATAGTCAATTCCTTCTTTTGCGGAGAAGCCACGAACCATAAATTTTGCCTTGTATTTCTTGACATTGTCGTCTACTGCATGATTTATTTTGTAGATCCATTTGGAATACACTAATGACTTCCCTTCTAGTCTTGAAACCACATCCAAAGCATCATTCTTCATGATTGACTGGTACTCTTCGATCATTTCTTCATTCCACACTTTCTTCTCAGATGCTTTCCCATAACTAGAAGGCTCTGCATCAATGATATCACATAGTAAATTCACATAGATAGAACATGGTCAAGGTCTCTTGATTTTCCTAGAAATCCCATCTGGACAACATATTTCTTTGAATCTTGAATAAAATCTCGTGCACAAGCTGGTATTCCATTGTGTGTATTCACCTCTTAGGTTGGATATACATCCCTCTATGGTTCTTCCATATCGTGATCTTCTCAAACCATATTTTTATCCCTAGGAAAAGACGAGTAAAGATAACCAGAATAATGCTTGGAAAGATGAAGATTCCAATCACAAGACAAGCAAAGAGCGCAACGGAAGGAGTCGCGATAGAAGAGGAAAAAAGAAGGTCGAGATGAGGAGTTCAACCTATTTTTTGTAAAAAGATAGTTAAACTAATACTATGCTTTTGGGAATAAAACGTGTTTGTAATTTGGGTCGATGGATCCTATTTTTAGATGTAATGGGACGAGTTAAATTAGAAATACAACATGTCGACTGATAGTTGAGAGTCGGTCGATGGTTAAATCAAGAAGTGTAAAATCATCGATCGAAGTTGTGTGCGGATCATATATCATATACAGACATATTCATAGATGACGATTAAGACTGAGAAGAGAAAGAAATAGATAGAGACCTAAAGAAGAGAGCATAAGAAAAGAAAATAATACATGAATTGTAAATAATATCTAAAGAAGAGTCTGTAAGTTGAGTGCACAGACCAAAGGTGCTAAACCATTTCTCATGTCAGATGAAGAGCACCTTTGTGGTTTTTCCCGAATGGGTTTCCATGTTAAACCTTGTGTTTGTGTGTATTTAATCTATGTATTTGTGTTGAATGCATATATGTCGTGAATGAGTTGATCTAAAAGTGTCGAGCAGATCTGTTGGGAAAGAACTGATTTATATATGTCACGCATCTAATGTTATGATTATATGGAATAGTAGTTAATGTGTGTTAATTTTTTATGTTACATACTGTCATATATGTTGATGAATCAATAGGTTATATTCTTGAATGAATGTATGAGACGGAAGTTTATTCCTCGGTTTCGGTCAAGTGACCTGATAATGTTGTACAAGGAAATATCCCTCATAACTACAGAAACCTGGTTCTTGCAGTCCCCATAAGATATCTCAGGTGAGAATTCATCTGCATCGCAACTATTTATAACAGAGTTCTGCTCTATTGGGAAGATATCTTGGGTTTTGTTAATGAACAAGGGATCTGAACCTGGGTTGACGGAGAAGAAATCCAACAAATGGTTTCGTTGTCGGGAGAAACACCTCCACCTTACAATGAAGCAACAGGATCGGCATCCATGTTGTCTGACTATGTTCCATTGAGGCCATCAGAAGCACCAAAGGTTAATGTGGGAAAGAATGGAAAGTATCAGTTATATAAAATTGAGGTACAACAATCTTAGAATCAAGAAAAAAGTTACTACATATTGATACAGATCAAATTATTCAATGAATTCCAGAAACTGTGAAGAAGGCTTGCAATAGTGTATTTCTTAATCATTAATCAGAAGAGATAGATTACAATGCAATACAATGGCATCAATATCCATGCAATTCTAATCCAAGAGAGGTCATTCGAATTGAGTGCATGAGAGTGGCTTACTTGTCAGTTAACACCACTCAACACATCAGTTAACCACTTAACTCCAACATAATTGACTCTAACAGACTCGGAGGTAGTTTAGACTGAGTCTAACTGAATAGAACTCAATTACATGCCAACAAGTAGGTGGAGGCACCTATCTGACTTTAGTTAGGTGAGATCAACTAAACTGAGATACCAAAGTTAGGTGAGGGTGCCTTTAACACTCCAGTTAACTGCATTTAGATCAAAATTAGATCAAATCATGGGAAAGGTGCCTTTATCACTTCAATTAATTGCAAAGTAGGTGAAACAGCTACCCGTTGACTAAGTGGGGCGCATAACTCAAGTAGATCAACCCATATTTTCTCCCTAATTGAAGGAGGAGGCTCAGTTAGGCTCCTCAATTGAAGGAGGAGATCCAATTTGATGATGCAGTCACATGTTTGAGTCAAAACTTAGGATAAGTGGTAAATTAGGTTGATTTAATAAAAGGGAGGATTATTATTCCCAACACCCCCCTTTAATCCTGAATTTGGACAACCTGGGCCCTGGAAACTAAGACCAATGGTCACCCATACAACCTAAATGCAAAAATAATAGTAATTGCTTAATACAACCAAGGAGAAGGGGAAAACCTCGTGGGAAAAATACCCCCCCTAAAAATAAGCAGAGAGAATCAGGATCAAGCTTTCATATCAAGAGAAAACTTCTTCTTTAATAAGAAACTTGAGAAAATATTGTTGCTACCTACATCTCTGTGGTGTAGTGGAGCAGAATGCGTGTTCTTGTGTGCACTAGTATCCTAGGGTTGTGCATGTGAACATTTCCATATTCTTCCAATCTGATGATAGATAGAAGAAGGAATGTTTCCTTTATCTCTTCTTTATGGAGGAAGAGTGACATGATACACTATTTTCTTTTGCGAGCAGGGTAGTTGATCAGTCCTTACCATCATGTAGCATCTCACTAGGATTTTGTTGCACCTCTCTGAAGGAAGTGAACTTGCTTGACATAGTGCAAGGTTCTATTTCCGAAACCGATTTCTTGTTCTCTTCATGTCATATGGGTCTCCAATCATCTTCCCAACTGCCCCAATAACCTCGTGTGCGCATTTAGGCCAAGAATTGGGAGTAGGGATTGGATTTGGTTCTAGATCACTGTGAACTTCATCTTCAATTTCATAAACTGATACAACTGAGTCCTCTGCTTCAGATTTAGAATCAGAAACACTAATGGAAACATTATATGCAAAAGGAGTAGATAGAATGGTTTTGCCTAACCTTTCAAATGGAAGCTGAGATTGTACTGGATCTGAGTATGGAAGAAAGTGTGAGAATACATATGCCTTGGAGGCATGCTTTGCAACACCCTTCGCTATAATCTTCCCAGTTGAGATATCTGAGATCTCCACTGGGTCAAGACTAAATACCACTCACTTTGGTGGGCCAGTGTGTGTCATATGATATACAGATAACAAATTTGCAGCTAAGGAGGGAACATAGAGTACATCATTGAACACTGCATGTTTTAACTTGATAGAACCCTTTCCTTTAGCTTGAATTTAAGTGTCATTGGCCATGTGAATGCTCGAACCATCATTAGATTGTAATGAAGAGAATGATTCTTTGGATGCAACCATATGATTGGAAGCTCCTGAATCAATGAGGAAAGCATGTGATATTGAATAACTAGCCTTCAGTGCATGGCATCTCTCATCATGATCTTCAATTTTTTCTCCATAGTCGGTCTTCCTTGCGCTAGTTGGAAGAGTGATGTTATTTTTCTCCAAGAGAAAGGTCATACAACCAATTGTTCTCTTCATACATGAGCTTTCTGGATAAAATCCTTTCATACAGTATGAGCATTTTGTTTACTCTTTTTCCTTTTGCTTGTCTTTCCTCGAACCTGAGGGCTTATCGATCTAACTGCTCCTTCTACTTAGGAGGATCAAACTTGGTCTTCTCTTTCTTTTGATTTCCTTTTGTATTCATAGCCTTGGGTCCTCCAACAAACAAAACTTGATCTTTGGAGGATCTCATGGATCCCATCTGAACAATTTTATCATGCTCATTGGTTAACGAATCAATGAATGCATTTAAAGTAGGCATCTTCCAATTCAGAATTGTGAGCTTTCTGGTATGGAAGGTCTAGACAAACACATAATAGTCTACTCTTAGATTCGAAATAATATAAATAATTAGTTGGTCATATTTCTTCTCTACGTTGTATTGCTTCAATTGAAGCACAAGATGTTTGAACTTTGTGAAGAATTCATTTATGGACTCGAAATTGCCAGGATTGAGAGAGATCAGTTAATTCTCCAACTAAAAAGATCTCATATAATATTTCTTACCAAAGAGTTTGGAAATTTGTTCCCACACTTGTTTGGGAGTCTTCAATCTGCTCAGATGGAAAAGAAAATCATTTTAAATAAAGAGACATAGGAAACCATAAGCTTCATCAATCTTATTCCAATATTTGGACTTCTCTATTGTTGCATTTGGCTCTGGCTCAGTTCCTATGGTGACGTTGTAGAGTCCCTTGGAACGCAATGTTATCTCTGTGTCCTCTTTCCACTAATGATAGTTGAAAGGAGTGAGAATATTTCTAGAGGAAGAGTCAATTTTCCAGCTGTAGCGAATGCAAATGGAGTTTTGAGATACCTGTAGTCACACAAAACAAACAAAATAAGGTCGAACAATCTGCACTTTTGTAGTTGCTTCACGCCTCGATAGACTTACCTAGACAGAATATAGAGGGAGAAAGGATAAGATTCCAGGACTTATGTGGAAAACTCTCCACTTTTGGTGCAGTGTTGGAATATTTTTGAGCAATTTTTCTCAATATTCATCAAAGATCCATCAAAAAATATGTAGAAGAGTTTCCTTGTCCTGCCATGGCTCTGATACCATATAAAATTGAGGCACAACAATCTTAGAATCTAGACAAAAGTTACTACATATTGATACATATCAACTTACTCAATGAATGCCAGAAATTGCGCAAAAGGCTTGCAGCAATGTATTTCTTAATCATTAATCAGAAGAGATAGATTACAATGCAATACAATGGCATGAATATACATGCAATTCGAATCCAATAGAGGTCATTCGAATTGAGTGCATGAGAGTGGATTACTTGTTAGTTAACACCACTCGGTGTTGATGAAATTGTCAATGATTCCAACATGGACTCACAGTGGCCTCGCAAGTTGTCATTGATACCACCAAGTCTTGCTTGCAGTGCCTTGTACCCAATTGAGAAGGTCCATGCACCCACAATGTTGGATCTTGTAGCCACCACCTTGCTGAAGATGTTGAAGATGATGTTGATGGTGTTGAAGACCCTAGAGATGGTGTTGAAGCCTTTGTAGATATTTGTGAAGCCCTAGATGGGTTAGAGAAAAATTAATGACCCATTATGTGGTCATTCATGCTCTGATGGTGTCATGGTACCCCATGAGAAGGTTTAGCAACCCCACACGTGATTTCATGATGGATATTGACCCTTAGAGGTCTTTTGGTGTGGTTAAGGTGGTTGAAGAAGCCTATGAAGACTCTTGCTTGATGAAGAAGCCCTTGGAGCCACATTTGGTGGCTTAATGGTCCTTAAAGGTGATGATGTGGTCATTAATGACTTGATGAAGACTTGGAACCCTTTATGAAGATCTTGATGCCCGTTTATCCCTTGTTGGAACCCTTGGAGATGGTCATTATGCATGAGAAGGTTTGGAACCCACATAAATGGCGGAATGATGACCCTTAGACACTATATGATCATTAATGGTGCATTTGAAAATGATTTGGGTCTTGGAATCCATACATATGGTGGTTTGTAATCCCATGATTGTTGGATCCTTTGATATGATGGAATATTTGGTCATGATGCCCTCGTCACTTGGCAATGGAGTCCTATGTGATGGGCTTTAAGTCCATGTAATGTATCTTGTTTAAATATTATATGATATCTTTGAAAAAGTCCCTGAAACCCTTCCATGTGGTGCCTTGGGTCTTGAACCCACACACTTGGTAGCTTGTTGATGGTGATGTATGGTCCTCTTTGTGGTTATATGGATATTGGGATGTAGATGGAGGTA
>LPNX011111117.1:6460-70038 GCA_001517045.1 Pseudotsuga menziesii
GGCATGTCCTCATCCTGCACATCCATAAAATCTTTAATCTGGCGGTCAAGAAATGGTTTCCTACACCTTGGACTCAAAGCCTCATTATTCTTATTTTCAAAAGTGGTGATAAAAATGACCCCTCTAATTATTAGACTATTATGATTAGCCCTCTCTTATCTAAGTTATATGGTATTATCTTAGAAAAAAAGATTAATGAATGGCTAGAAATGAAAGGTAAGTGGGCTAAAGGCCAAGCAGGTTTTACAAGGAATCATTCAACCACGGACCACCTCGTTACACTTAGGATCATTGCATAGGAATGTCATAATAATAAGTCTGAACTATTTTTTTTTCTTTGTGGATTGTAGAAAATATTTTGATACAATACCTAGAAATAACCTATGGAATAGGATAGAGGATCTTAAGGTTACTTTTGAGTTGAAGGATTCCGCAATAAGGTTATATGAAAAGCTCATTGCCAAGTTTAAGAATAATGAGGGGTGGCCAACATATATAAATTGTAATATTGGAGTTAAACAAGGTTTCCCCCTCTCCCCTACCCTTTTTGGAATTTACATTAATAATATAGAAGAGTGTTTAGAAGAAGCAGGTTGCATAGGTACAATATTAGCTAGGATAGTTATCATCCTCCTACTTTATGCGGATGATATTTTTCTTATGGAAAGGATCCCTTCTGATCTAGATAAGCAATTACGAATTCTTAAATAATTTTTCTCTAACATGGGTATGACTGTTAACATCGACAAGAAAAAAATCATGATTATAAAATATAAGAAAGACACCTATGATATTTATCACCAACTCAATTGGAACTATAGCATTGAGAAAAGGATTAATGGAGAGTGGAAATCTTATTTTGGTCTTGAAAATAATTGTAAATCAACCAATCCGGTCATGTGAGATAAAAAAGAGTTCCTCTTTGAAACTCTTGTTGTGACATACTCCAATAACCTGTACAAATGCATAATTTTTTTTTTTTTTTGTAAACATAAAATTATTTCACATAAATTTGGTTATAACCTTCCATACCTATTCACCCTTAATCTAAAACAATAAAAAACATTAAATTCCATAAAAAAATCCACTTTTGTGACCAGATAGACATTTCGCACTGAAACTGACTTTCTAACTTTTGCTTCCCGCGTTCCACTCCTTAACCTTCCATTGCGATCTTCGAAAATTGAGAACCTAACTTCCAGAAAAATCCTTTATCCACACTTCCACCTTCCACCTTTATACCTTCTACATTGGACTATGGAACTCTAAAACTTAACCCGTGATGGATTCCTTCATCCACACTTCCTCCTTCCACCTTTTTGTTGCGGACTGCGAAACTCAGAAAATTAACATGCACTGGAATTGTTCATTCACACTTCCACCTTCCACCTTCCAATTTTCCATTACGGACTATGGAACTTGGAAAAATTAATGTCTTATGACTTAACCTTTAATTTCCTCTTTCCACTTTCCACAATGCGGATCATGGATCGCAAAAGTCTAAACATCCTTAAGACTTAACATTTCTTTTCCTCTTTCCTCTTTCTGTTGTATGGATCACGGATCACAGAAGTATTAACATCCTTAATAATTAACTTTTGTTTTCCACTTTCTGCTTTCCGTTGTGCAGGTTGTGGATCACAGAAGTCTTAACATCCTTAAGACTTAAATTTTCTTTTCCACCTTCCACTTTTCGCTATGTGGATCGTGAATCGCAGAAGTCTTAACATCCATAAGACTTAACTTTTATTTTGCGCTTTCTATTTTTAGTTGGGAAGTTTGCAGAAGTCTTAACATCCTTAAGACTTAAATTTTCTTTTTATCTTTCCTCTTTTCATTGCACGGATTGCCGAAGTCTTAAAATCATTAAGACTTAACTTTTCTTTTCCGCTTTCCACTTTCCATTGTGCAGATCATAGATTGTGGAAGTCTTAACAGCCTTAAGACTTAACTTTTCTTTTCCTCTTTCCTCTTTCTGCTGTGGGGATCACGGATCGTGGAAATCTTAAAATCATTAATACTTAACTTTTCTTTTTCGATTTCTTCTTTCCATTGTGCGGATTGAGGATCGAGGAAGTATTAACATCCTTAAGACTTAACTTATCTTTTTTACTTTCCTATTTTTGTTGTGTAGATCACGGATCACGGAAGTATTAACATCCTTAAGACTTAACTTTTTTTTCCACTTTCAGCTTTCCATTGTGTGGATCAAGGATCGTGGAAGTATTAACATCCTTAATACTTTCATAGGCCTACCGACCCAAGGGTTTTTGCCTAACTTATCAGTGATTCCTTGGCACGACTAAGGAAAGATCCCACACATCAAATGAATCTCGGATTTAAGTTGTTTGATTAAATTAAACTTTCTCATACTCAAGTGTTTTGGAGGTGTATAGTGGTTGGTTTCTTAAGAACCTCGACAAACAAACCCTCCTTCACAATTTTTACCCCCTTAGGAAAATTAGAGCATTACAAAAGACTTCACATAAATAAGGAAATCTCAGGAGAGCACATTGGCTTCCCTACTAGGGGTTCCTTAGGTTGGTTTAACAATAAGACTCAGGAAATATCCTAGTAAAAAATTTAAGGAACCAAGCACAAGTAACAGTGATTGGAAGACAGAGTAAATGCATTGCACCTTTAGTGATTTGTGCATCTCGTGCAGTCATAATTGTTCCCAACAGACTAAGAGTACTTCTCCTATGAGAATGAGTAAACCTAAAACAGTATAATTCTTCTTGGAAGGTAACTTCTCATTTCGCAGAGTCGGAATGTTGAGTTTTGAGTTGCATAGGGAATTGATCCTTCCATTGATCAATTTCAACGAATATTATAGAGTGTAAAGATTTTACATCTCTGGTAGATCCATGGTCAAGAATTCCAGATCAAAAGTGGAGAATAATTTCACAGAATGAGGTAGCACCCGAGATAAGCACTAAGAAACATAAGTGCTTGTGGACAAATAACCTTTATGATCAATGGCATAGATAATTCTTGGAGAAAATCAGCGGGTGTGAGTTATTTCATCAATTCAACTAGCGCAAATTAATAAAATCCCAGTGTGCATGAAATTCTTATCAAATCTTTCTTATGGTAATTGGGGTCCATGTGATCATGATGTAAAATGCGATGATGGCATCATCATCATGTTTTTTTCATGTATTTCTTGTTTTTGGGGTAGCGCAGTCCATCCAAAGTATGTGGAGTGGGTTCTCGTTGGATGCAGAATTGAATTCTACATCCAACGAGCTCTCTAGATCGATATTTGAGTAAAAACACAGGGAGATATGTCAAAAATTTGAACAAAAAAAGTAATTTTTTTTAATGATATCTATCCCCAAATTTCTATTAAAAAATTGTTTAAGACCTATACAATATTTCAAATTTAAATCAATTTCATTGGCTGACACATGATGACATGGAATTTGAATTTGGGTTAAAAGGCCCATTTTGAGTTGAAATTTCCTCTAATTCCTGTTGGTCCTATAGGTAAAAGGGGTTGGCTCCCCACCTTTATGGTAGACCTTGGTCTTGTGGGTATGGGGGTTGCCTTACCACCTTGCAGTGACTCTTAGTTGACTTATGGTACTATAAATCTTATTTTTTGTGGTACCGAGACCTCTTTGATATGATGAACTGGCCTTATTGTTTTTATTGTTGTTATTATGTGACCATTTTGACCTTTGGTACCCTATACTAAGTCAAACTATTTTTATTTTATTGGTAACCATCCCAAAATTTGGGTTTGAATAACGATCCCTTAGAATTCCTTTCAAGTTATTAAAACAAGTCTTATCCTTCATTATGGATGCATCAAAGAAGATACATCTCAACTCAGAGTCAAGGAGTATGTTGCTAGTTTTTCACTGCTTCACCCCAGGGTTACCATATATGATTTTAAGGGTTGCTTTGTGCTCCCTTATTTTTCGAATCATGAGTTGTGCTGAGTTGTGACCTTATGCATATGACCTGTGGACTATGTGGTGTCTCTCTTGTTGAGCTGTGACCTTATGCATATGACCCATGGAATGTGTGGTGTCTCTCCTATTTCTATGTTGGGCCGTGACTTTATGAAGGTGACCTATGACTATATTAGGATGATCCAAGACCATTTTTATACTGAAAATATAGGTCGTGTTTAGTTCTATGGGATAGTCTTGGACTATTAGCTTTGGCTTCATCCCTATGGGAATGCTAAAACTTATTTGTGACTATGTTGTTAGTTTTTCAACATTTAAGCTAGCATTATGTTAGGATCTTTTCACTGACAGAATAACAAGCATAGCAATAACATAAGCACATCACATGAGACAAGAGACACAAAGATTTTAGGAGGGGAAACCATAAATGGAGAAAACCCCTCAACTTCCTCTAAGATAGTATCACCACAAGATGTGATCCCAAAACAGTAAGATGACCTCCCAACACAACAGCAGCCTTCTGTCTTCTGTCAAGCCAAAGTATTTCCTTCTCCAAAGGTGCGCCACACTTGAGAGAGCAAGTGATGTAATTCACAAGTGATAAATAGAGAGACTCTCACTCTCTATTTATATTCTTCCGTTGACTTGAAGTGCACTCAACCATGTAGGCTTAACTTACAATTACTTACTCAAGCCTACACCTTAATTAGTGTATAATAACCCAAGTGCCCCTAAACTGTGGGGACTTACCTAATGACTTGATATGACTTGTTTACATTATTAATCCTCCCGATCGGAACATCGGGGCATGACCACATGACTCAAATACATAATAGAAACATCCCGGAATAAACATAGGGTTACAATACATAAGATACATAGAAGAATACATTCCGAAGTTACATATACATCAACACTCCCTCTTAACTAGGAAGGTATTCTTTCGACACAATTTTTCAGCACTGGTCTTCTTCTCTGCATCAGCTGGATCATCTGAGTTATCTTCATCTTCAAGTCATCTTCATCTTCAAGTCATCTGGATCTGGATCATAAAAAAAAAATGGCATCACTAGATCTAGATCATCACTCGATCTGGATCAACATCACTGGACTGGATTTGGATCATCACTCAATCTGGATCATCTCTCAGGACAGGATCTGGCTCATCTCTCGATCTGGATCATCACTACTGGATCTGGATCATCACTCGATCTGGATCTCTTGGAGTCATCATAACTGGATCTGGATCATAGGTCGATATGGATCTCCACTGGTCATCATCAAGTGTGTACTATCTCGTCATAGGAAGTTCTACAGAGCCAACCCTATTTCATGCTGGTTGTAGGCCTACTCTCGTGTAGGTCTTCGCCGAGCACTTACATCTGACCTGCTCATCAGAAAGGCATGCCCAGCACTCACATCTGATCATGTAGTAAACTACAATCACATCAGAAAGGCCCAGCACTCACATTCACTAGTATGATAGGACACATCTACTATCATCTGTGAAATGGCTCTGCACTTATATCTGACCTACTCATCAGAAAGGCACAATCCCATCCAGGGGAACACATCCCCACACTGATGGGAGACTCCTATCTAGACAGGAACACATCCTATCATCGTGATAAGAGATTTCTGCACTTACATCTGACCTCCTCGTCAGAAAGGCACAATCCCATCCAGGGGAACACATCCCCACACTAATGGAAGACTCCTATCTAGACAGGAACACATCCTATCATCGTGATAAGAGATTTCTGCACTTACATCTGACCTCCTCGTCAGAAAGGCACAATCCCATCCAGGGGAACACATCCCCACACTAATGGAAGACTCCTATCTAGATAGGAACACATCCTATCACCGTGATAAGAGATTTCTGCACTTACATCTGACATGGAAAGAACTAAATCCTTTAGCCATGAACAGAATGGCACTGCCCTTACATCTGACCTGCTCGTCAGAATGGCTATGCATCTCAGCACTCATATCAGTCATGGAAGGATCCAATCCTCTCACCATGATGGAATGGCTCAGCCCTTACATCTGACCATGGAAGGAACCAATCCTCTCACCATGTCAGAATGGCTATGAATCTCATCACTGTCTCTGGGAGGAAGCCTTGATCTGGAGAACACCAAGTCTCTCTCTGAAGTACTCAAACTTCATCCTAGCCAATGGCTTCGTCAATACATCAGCTATCTATTCCTCCGTCGCAACATACAGGAGCTTCACTACTCCTCTCTACACCATATCCCTGATATAGTGATATTTGATCTCAATATGCTTCGACCTGTCATGGAACACTGGATTCTCTGACAACTTCATGCAACTCTAGTTGTCACAATGTATACAGGTAGTATCCAACTAGAGATCAAATATATCAGACAGTAGCTTCCGTAGCCATACTGCCTCACAACTAGTTGAACAAGCTACGACATACTCTGCTTCAGCTGTACTCAGTGCCACACAGGATTGCTTCCTGCTAAACCAAGAGATCACACCTGATCCCATACTGAAGCAACATCCTGAATTACTCTTCCTGTCAATGGCACTGCTTGCCCAATATGAATCAACATAACCCTCTAGGTTAATCTTCAGATTCGCATCGTACTTGAGCCCATAATAAACTGTACCCCTGCATGCTTTGCAACCATCAGATGAACATGTCTCAATGTGTTCACAGCAAAGCAAATATTTGGTCTCAGGTACATCAAGGACCCAATCATTTGACGATACATCGTAGTATCAACCGTCTCTGAAGAAGCATCACTCAATAGCTTCAGGTTCGATGCCATAGGTGTGGTCATGCAGTTCATCATCCTGGACCTCTTCAGGATCTCTACTGCATACTTCCCTTGTCTAAGGAAGATTCCATCTGCACTCTGCCACACCTCCATGCCTATAACAATAGTGCATAGACACATAACAGGGACATCACTGGTCTTCTGCCTTCAATCTTGAAGCAAAATTTGGAATCCACTTTACTCTCAGTAAAGCCTAGAGTCATCAGTAATATGCCCATCCTGTTGTACCATGTCGAACCTCAAGATATTCTATAGTCACTCCCTCTGAAGCGAAGCATCATACTCCCTCTGTCTTCTATGCTCTATGCACTAAAAACATTCTATACCGGAGTGACATGTAGCTTCCTATGCTACTAATCTTCTATGTGATCATCTAGTGTATAGACTTACATCTTCAACCTTGTAGCAAAGGTTAAGATCTTCATCAGGCTCATCATGTATGTGTTTCAACTCTCACTGGCTGCAAATGTCTCTTCGTAGTCTAGGCCTTCCTTTCGTGAGAAGCCTCATGCTACGAATCTTGCTTGTATCCCACGATGTTTCCATCTATTGCATGATGGAACTACGAACTTCTCTTCATGTATCGATACAGTGCCCTAACATCATTCTTCTTGAACTGGTCTTCCCTTTCTTCTTGGAGGCTAGAAGGTTCTGCATCAATGATGTCACTGCACTCGTCATATTATTCTTCATTTTGAAATGTCATCACTTGTTCTTCGGAACAAGTCTTCATTATTCTTTGCTTGTAGGCGATTATGTATGCAATATTTCCTACAATTCAAATGCATTTATATGGTTAGAAACATTTCATAAGGAATATCTATACTGGCAAATACTTATGCATTAATATATGATCATGCAACTACTTTAGCCAATACAACATTCATCCATATCTCACTGAAACTTTCTAGATGCCTTCCATCTCTACCAGGACAACATTGGGATTGTGCACTAATCCAATATGTCAGCAAAGAGGTTTCATTCTATATAAGTAGCAATGGAGAATTTGTATAGCACCATGAGCTACTTACCCATATGCATATTAGTAGTATACTGTCATTTATGCAAACATCCTATCATGCATGATATAATAACTGAATATAAACAAATGCATAACAAAACAATATCATGAAATGACAATTGAATACTTATCTTTAGTTGTTTCGAGGGTAGACTCCTTCTTGAGCCTTCAGCTGCATCGTCTTCTTCATTCATCATAGCATCGTTTCTTATCCAAAAGCTAAGGTGGATAAGAAGTTCTTCAAGAGTTGAGTTCTTCATATTCCTCATTGCTTGAGGGATCTTCTTTGAAACATGAAATCTTGATCTTCAATTGCTCCCATCTTCTCTTCTCTTCTTATGATTTGAGCTTCTTCTTCTTCACGAAGTCTTCTGAAAGTAATCACTCCCTTCTGGAACACATTCCTTGAATGAATGAATTCTACGATCCTGGGAGGCCATTCAAGGTGGCCATCACCACTTCTGCATTCTTCACTTTTCCTTTTACCACTTCAAGTTGTTCTTTGATTTGAGAGACTCTTATGACTGCATGGTCTCTACATTCTGGATCTTCACATTCTTCAACTAGTTTCTTTAGGTCATATTTTGATTTTGTTCTTCCCTTCAAATAGCTTGAAATTCAGGAAGACCTTCAACAACTTTGCTTGCAATAGGTAGTGCTCTATAATGCACATGTGCAAGCCTTCTATGCCAAAGCTCATTTGGCTCTACTATGTCATGGATTAAGGCTTGTTCTGGATATCCCTTCAATTTGTACAAGCCTCCTTCTTGTTCTTCAATCACTACCACATCATCGATAGTATTTCCTTTTGGCCATATGATGACTTGACCATCTATGAATGCAGCCCGCATTCCTTTTGAATCAATGCTGAAATGGAGAGAAGGTTCTTCTTTAGTCCCAGCACAAACAATACTTCTTTCATTGTTAGAGACTTACCAGATTCTAGCTTGTATGAAGATTCCCCAATACCTTTTATTGGATATTGGTAGTCATCTCCTAGTTGCACCTTGTGAGGTGATTCATGTTCTAAGAGTCTTACAAAGGATTCCTTGAATCCTGTCATATGTTTGGAAGCCCCACTGTCTATAAGCCAATTATCACTTCCATGAGTAATGTTACCTGTGAGAGCTGATATCAGAACATATTCATCCTTGCTTGAAGAATCTTCGCTTTCATATCTGGATCTCTTTCTGGATGGTTCATCATCCTCTGCAGCATGAGCATGATGTCTTCTTTGGCCTCGTCTCCCTATGAAACTAGAACCTCTATACTCATGTAGGTGTCCAATCCAATTTCTTCAGAGAGATTAGATACTTCCAGGCTTGGAAGTTGTCAACTTCCCCAAGCTTATCATCAAGCTGATCACTTTGAAATGAGAACCTCAAATGGAAATAGCAAAGGATTAGATCTTACCGATTTGAGGTGTCCACCCTTGTCCCGGAGTTTGCTGATCTAGGGTTTGTCGCAGAAACCCTAATTTTCAAAACTTGGAATCCTTCAGATCTGATTGGATGAATAGATATATCTCTTCAAATGGAGCTGTCCAATGTACTCCTTTTCTGAAAAAAGTGAAGGGAAACTCCCGGAACAGGAAGCCCTAATTTTCTGATTTCTTCTGCAGAAATTCCTGTTACTGTTTCTATGATATCTCCAAAATAACTGATCCTATGTGTCTCAAAGTTCTCACTGAGGTAACCTCACATGTCCCTGATCCAACACCATATGTTTCATCAGAATTGGTTTCACCATTTGGGATTTATGATCATTTTCCCAAGGTAACCTGTTACTGGACTGTTCAGAACAGCGAAGTTGTACGGCATGCCACGTGTCACCGGTTCATCTTCTGAGTCTGAAATTTGGATCACAAAAATTAAAGTCCGTTGCCTTTCTGGAAAATCTTCAGGAATTCCATTTGGACCTCTATATACCAAGATATTGCAGATCTCCCCATGTGTCCTGTTTATGGATGATTTCTGGAAGAGGATGGAACCCTAACGTGGAGAGATCATATCTCACAGAATATAGCGAATCAGAGGCTTCCCTTTGGACACAGTGTTCATCAGGATTGTATCTTTGGCCCCTGAAATTTGCAGCTTCTGATACTTCGTCAATCTCAGAATATAGTGACTGTACCAAAACTTAGCAGTTTTAGTATTTAGGGTTTCTCCTAGCTAGCAGTCAAACTAGGGTTTGACTTTCCCGAAGATTTACCCAACCAAATTTATTGATCCAGGTCTCTAAATTTCGGTTTTGATGAGGAGAAAAATCCTATGCTGGTCTCACCCAAAAATTCCTCTTCTGTGGAAAGCCCTAATTTCCACATCGAAACTGAAAATGATTGAAATTGAATTCCGCATCGACAGAAAGATGCACCCTTCAATGGAGAGTCATCCTAGCATACTTTTGCTGAAAATATGTGGAGAGAGATCCACAAAATAGGAAGCCCTAGTTCTTGTAGCTATACAATGTCTTCTTCTCAGGTTAGCTCTGATACCATGTTAGTTTTTCAACATTTAAGCTAGCATTATGTTAGGATCTTTTCACTGAGAGAATAACAAGCACAACAATAACATAAGCACATCACATGAGACAAGAGACACAAAGATTTTAGGAGGGGAAACCATAAATAGAGAAAACCCCTCAACTTCCTCTAAGATAGTATCACCATAAGATGTGATCCCAAAACACTAAGATGACCTCCCAACACAACAGCAGCCTTCTGTCTTCTGTCAAGCCAAAGTATTTCCTTCTCCAAATGTGCGCCAAACTTGAGAGAGCAAGTGATGTAATTCACAAGTGATAAATAGAGAGACTCTCACTCTCTATTTATATTCTTCCGTTGACTTGAAGTGCACTCAACCATGTAGGCTTAACTTACAATTACTTACTTGAGCCTACACCTTAATTAGTGTATAATAACCCAAGTGCCCCTAAACTGTGGGGACTTACCTAATGACTTGATATGACTTGTTTACATTATTAATCCTCCCGATCAGAACATCGGGGCATGACCACATGACTCAAATACATAATAGAAACATCCCGGAATAAACATCGGGTTACAATACATAAGATACATAGAAGAATACATTCCGAAGTTACATATACATCAACATATGTAAGGTGTATCCTAATGGATTGTGACTATGTATGATCTCTCCTAGATGGGCCATGGAATTTGATGGCCTCCCTCATCCTTAAAGTGGACTATTGTAACCTCTCCTAGATAGTCCATGGTTAATTTGACCTTACCTTTTTGTACATTACTTGTTTGGTGTTAATTATGCTAGAGGGATTTGTGATATTTTAAGGTTGATTAGCTATGTTTTGGGCTAAATATCACTGCTACTATCCTACTAGGGTATTCAAACACAGTGACTAAGTTATCTTGCTTTCTACTGTATGTATCTAACCTCAACCTAAAACACACTAACCTACTTTCTATCAAGGTATGTCATCTCTTCCTTTGGTGACTTTTCATTTCAGTGACAAGATCTGAACCTAAAAGTATCCGAGTATAATGCTCATCCAAATAGTTATGGACTAGCTTTATTATTGTTCTTTGTTAATGGGTTATTAAATTTACTAGAATTGCTATTACTGCTTTATTTCTTGTACATTTCTATCGTTCTTTTCATTAGTTATAATATTGTTATTGTTTATGTTTCATACATGGTAATTGGTAAATATTGCAATAGGCTTGTTGAAAATACTTCAAAACAAACAAGTGAGAGATGCGATATACATTAAATAAAATATCATCTGTGAGAACATGGAAATGGGTTGTGTGAACCATTGTAGTCTATGAATTGTATGGATTTTTCCTGTAAACTGAAAGGGATATATGTTGTGTTTCAATTATGGTTGTTGTTAAAGTCGCAATGACCAAGTATGTCAAGGTCACCTGGATGTTGTTGCTAATGTGTAGTTGATCCATGACTTTATGAAGGTGACCTATGACTGTATTAGGTTGATACAAGACCATTTTTCTATTGAAAATATAGGCCGTGTTCAATTCTATGGGATACTCTTCGACTGTTAGCTTTGGTGTCATCCCTATGGAAATGCTAAAACTTATTTGTGACTGTGTAAGGTGTATCCTAATGGATTGTGACTATGTATGATCTCTCCTAGATGGGACATGGAATTTGATGACCTCCCTCATCCTTAAAGTGGACTGTTGTAACCTCTCCTAGAGATTCCATGGCTAATTTGACCTTACCTTTCTATACATGACTTGTTTGGTGTTAATTATGATAGATGGAGTTATGATATTTTAAGGTTGATTAGATATGTTTTGGGATAAATATTGCTACTAATATCCTGCTAGGGTATTCACAAATGGGGACTGAGATATCTTGCTTTCTACTGTATGTATCTAACCTGAACCTACAACACTCTAACCTACTCTATATCAAGGTATGCCATCTGTTCCTTTTGTGACTTGTCCTTTCAATGAAAAGATCTAAACCTAAAAGTATCTAAGTATAATGCTGATCAAAACAGTTCTAGACGAGCTTTATTATTGTCCTTTGTTAACTGGTTATTAAATTTACTAGTATTGCTATTACTGGTTTATTTCTTGTACATTGCTATCATTCTTTTCATTGGTTATAATATTGTTATTGTTTATGTTTTATACATGGTAATTGGTACATACTGCACTAGGCCTATTGAAAATACTTCAAAAGAAAAAAGTGAGAGATGGGATATACATTAAATAAAATATCATCTACGGGAACATGGAAATGGGTTGTGTGCACCATTGTAGTCTATGAATTGTATGTATTTTTCCTGTAAACTAAAAGAGATATATGTTGTGTGTGAATTATGGTTCTTGTTAATGTCACAATGACCAAGTATGTCAAGGTCACTTGGATGTTGTTGCTAGTGTGTAGTTGGATACGATTTTCCATTTGTCAATTTCCATGGGTTGTTGGGTATGTATTTTATCTACAAATAGATATTTGTCAAGGTTTGAGGTTTTTGAGGTGCTTGGTCAAGATTCTAGGAGCATTTTATAAGTTTTTCAATTGGTCTTGTTTTGCTAGTATTTCTTCATCTCAGTAGCCAATGTCATTTGAAATATGGTAGAACGTTTTGTAGAGCATTAGTTCAATTCTACAGTAATTGGTGTAGCGATTTCAATATCCTTGCAGAGTAGTGTGGCATCTCTTTCACATCATTTCTCCACCAAACGATTCTTTATGGTGATATACCTTGTTTATTAATTTTGGCATTTTATGTGTTGTGATGTCTAAAGATAACCCAATTTAGTTTTAGATATTGACACTTGGCATGGTGATTAGAAGTTCTTAGTCATTTATACTTTTTTGTTAGTCAACAAACTATGTCAAGATAAGGATTTTGTTAGTAAGTTGTACTTTTCTGTTATTTAACAAAGTTTTATGTAAAGTTTAGATATATCACATGAAAAAGACAAGCTAAAGTAGGACCATTACCTATAAAAAGGAACTTAGGGATTACAATAGGGTGTATTTTTGGGGAATGTGTAACAACATTTATTGGTAAGAGAGATATTTTGGAAATCGACAGATTCCATACTACCCTTGGATTTGGTCTTGAGTTGACGTCCATACCTTTTCATGAGTCCATACTACACTTGGATTTGGGATTACGTTGGCGTCCATATATTTTTATGTAAGTTTCATTGTTTGTGATGTAGCTTTTGAATATTCAGGTGATATTACTATTTCCCCAGCTAGTGATTTAGAATATTTGATCAAATTTGTTGTTGAACAGTGCTAGAATTGCCATTGTTTTTATTGAACTTATTGTTTTTAGTGCCCAATTTACTTCTTTTTTGTTGGTTATTTTGCTTCTTATTGTTGTTGGTGTCTTGCTAATGGCCTCAAAGACGAACTAGATCCAAGAATTCTACTAACAGGATGAATTCTTGATTTAAATATTCTTTTCGCAAAATTTAACTCAGGTATCTTTCCTTTCTGCAAGATCATTCTTTGCAATCTCCACCTTTTCGCAACTCATCTTTTCCACAAACGTCGTTCCACAAGATGTTTCTTGCAACTCCTTTCTTGCAACACCCCTTTTCTGCAACACCACGGATTGCGGATGTGACTTTACAGCTTTTTTATTATTATTGAACTTCCACCATTAATTGCGGCTGCAACATTCTATCCCCCTTGTAGGTTGCGGAACTCGACTTATCAAAAACTGATTTAGCGCAATTTCCATGTTTCCTGATTTCCATAATTTTGAAGTCTTCCACACTGTCGATTCTTGAGGATTAGTTCTCAGTCATTGATCTATCTCTAGATGTAGAACATATTGCAACCATTTATTTTTGTCACGATATTTCTTCTTTGTTTGATCTTCTCTAAGATCTTTCTTTGTAGCTCACCAAATTGATCACTGAAAGAATCAGTTTCTCTGTAATTTAGAAAGTAAAGAATTTATGCACATAATTATATGGAGTGAAGGCAGAATGAATTCATATCTCTACAGATTTATATAAATCCAGGAATCCATTAGAACACACATAAAATGTAATCCTTTGTTCTTTATTCAACTTGATCGTAATTTCAAACACAAAGAATTGAACTTATTCACTCCTTCTGTGCACACTCTTTATTCTCTCATCTTTTACTTTTTTTTCTTTTCCTACTTCCCCTTCTTCCTCTCTAGATATATTACACTCAAATTAATTTATAACACTAAGAAAACCTGTTAGATCCGACTAAGTTGGACCTGAGGATCTAATAAAATAATACCCCATCAAAAATATTAATCCTTGAGAAATCCATGCATGGATCAAGGAGAACAAAGAAAAAATTTCCACTTATTACCAATTTAAAACTAATTCTATATCATTTCATCGAACCCTATCCATCTAGAACTTGATTACAAGACAAGCTGACTCATCAGTAAATGAACTTCGAGATTAATGCTAAGATGATTCATCAGTCAATGACCTTTGAGTTGGATGCTCTTGCATCATATTATTGGGGAAGAAAATAAATTTTCATTAAGTCTTCAGGAAGTACATTGTACTCGAAAATTTCTTGCTCTGTTATCCAGGATGCATCTTTCGTAGGATTATTTCTCCATTTGACCAGGTATTGAAAGAAGGTTTTGTTCCTGATCTTCCTTAATATTCTGTTGTTAATGATGGATTCAATCTGAGGTTATTCTTTCTTTGGAATTTGTCCTTTCCGATGTATAGCTAGATCATCTCTATCTGAAGTTACACCATCTAATTGGATACCCACATCTATAAAAGATACAAATATGAAACATTAAAAATTGGTGAAATTTGAAGGTCAGAAGGAAGTTCAATTTCATAAGAATTTGCAAAAAACTTCCTTAAAACTATACAAGGTCCAATTTTTTAAGCTTCAACTTATTATAAGTTCCTTTAGGGAACCTTTCCTTTTTAATATAGGACATCACTAAATCTCCAATCTGAAAATTCACTTCTCTCCTCTTTAGGTTTGTTCTCTCTTTTTACTTCTTTGCACTTTCATGTAATCTCTTCTTGATGTTTTCTTGTAGCTCATGCATACTAACTGCAAAGTCTTCACCCTCTGCACTTCTATTTTCCTGTTTTCTCAAATATATATGTTCATATACACCTCTTGGATGCATCCCATAGACAATTTTAAAAGGACTCATACATGTACTTATATTGGGTGAATCATTGTATGCAAACTCAGCCTGAGCTAAAGCTAAGTCCCATTGTTTTGGATTTTCATACACCAGACTTCTCAGTATATTTCCCAAGCTCCTATTTACCACTTCAGTTTGTCCATCAGTTTGAGGGTGATAAGAAGAACTAAAAATGAGATTAGTCCCCAATTTCTTCCATAGAGTTCTCCAAAAATGACCAACAAATTTTGTATCTCTGTCAGACATAATACTCAAAGGAAAACCATGCAACTTTACAATTTATGAAAATAATATATTAACAATGTTTGTTGCATCATTAGTCTTTTTGCATGCAATTAAATGAGCCATTTTAGAAAATCTATCTACTACAACATAAATTGAATCATGACCAAGCTCTGAGTTCTAGGTAAACCTAAAACAAAATCCATGCTTATTGAATCTGAAGGCCTAAATGGAATAGGTAATGCTTGATACAATCCTATTTTTTGACTTCTCCCTTTTGCATGAAAACAGACTCTACATCCTTCAACAAATTTTATCACATCATGCTGCATCTTTGGCCAAAAACAAAAATTACTCACCAGAGAAAAAGTCTTGTCTTGCCCAAAATGTCCAGAGAGACCCCCACTATGCTTTTCTTGAATTTAATTTTCCCTCATTGAACATCTTTGAATACAAAAATTACCGTCTTTGAACAGCAATCCTTCCTGCATCATATAATATAACAACTGGCTTCTGTAATGGGTAACTGGATTTTCATAGGAAGCATAAACATTCTTGAAATCTACATCCTCTTTATACATAGCAATCAAATTTCCAAATCCCAAAGTATTGACCTTAACTTCATGCATTACCAAACTTATCATGCTCAAAGCATCAACAACTTTATTAGACTTACCATTTGTATGTTTGATAATGAAGGTAAGGTTCAACAAAAATCCTACCCATTTAGCATGCCTCTGATTTAATTTATGCTAGCTGTTGATGAATCACAAAGCATGATTGTCAGAATACAAAAAAAATTCCCTAGGAATTAAATAATGTCTCCACTTTTTAAGAGATTGCACAACAAAATATCATTCTTTATCATTCGAAGAGTACTTTTTTTAGCTTCATTCAACTTTTCACTGAAATATGCCACTAGCCTATGTTCTTGACTTAAAATGGCTTCCACTACTGATCCAATGGCATTTATGTCCACTTGAAACACTTTTTCAAAACCGGGAAAATCCAAAATAGGCTTCTCAGTTATTTTCTTCTTTAATAATTTAAAATTTCTATTAGCTTCTTTGGTCCATTGGAAAGGTTTTTTACTTCCTATGAAAGTATCTATTAAAGGTGCACAAATCTAACTGAAATTCTTAATGGAATTCCCATAGAAACTAGCAAGTCCATGAAAAATTATTACCTCATAAGCATTCCTTGGAAATGGCCAATTTAAAATTTCTTGCACTTTATCCGAATCCATTTTCAGTCCTTCTTCTGAAACCATGAACGCCAAGTAGACCAATTCTTTTTTTAGGAAGCTACACTTCTTTAAATTTATCAGCAACTTCTCCTTCTGCAAAGTCCTCAACACCAACTTAAGGTGCATTAAATTATCTTATCTGAGAGTGATTTTGTTGATTTCCCTCTATTTAGTACACATTCTCCATGGAACCATATTTCTTTGGACTTATCAAAGTGGGTACGGCACAAGGACTCAAGCTCTCTTTCACCAATCCCTTCTCCAACAACTCCTTTACTTGCTGTTTGATTTCTTCATTTTCTGGAGGGGTTAATTGGTATGCTTCTTTGTTAGGTAAAATTGCACTAGGTATTAAGTCAATGTGTTGACTAATACTTATTATAAGAGGTAATTCATTTGTCAATTCATCCACAATAATGTCAGCATACTCATCAAGCAAATTTTTAACTTGATCTGGAAAATCATCTAAATCTATAGAATTTAAAATTACCTTTGGCTTACCAATAAGAGAAAAATGTAGATCCTTTTCTTTCTAAACTTCCTGTAACAGTTCTTTTCCAAACATCAGTAGAATGCTTGATCCTGAAATTCCTTGAACTGCTTCATCTTCCACGGGTGACAAGGTATGTCTCTTCCCATCTTTCTCCAGAGAATAAGTATTCTTCCTCCCATCGTGAACAACTTTCCTATCATACTATCATGGCCTCCCTAAGAGTATATGGCACATATCCATAGCCATTATGTCACACAATTTTCATCCTTGTAAGTACCAATCTGGAACTCCACATTACACTGCTCATTCACCAAGAGCTAATGTCCTTTTTGCAACCAGGACAATTTGTAAGGAGTGGGTTGGTTCATCCTCTTCAGTCCCAACTTCTCTACCATCTCTGTGGAAACAAAATTATCAGTGCTACCACTATCAATAACTATTTTACAACACTTACCTTGTGACTTAGACCTTGTTCTAAATAGACTTTTCCTTTGAACTGGTTCATGTACCTGTTTCTTTGTCTTCAGCAAGAATCTCTTCAACATAAGAGCCTCTCCATCCTTTGGAGGAATATTCACCTATGTTTCTTGTTTTGGTTCTTCTTGAGCATCTGTAACATTCACATTTCTATGAACTATAGATTTATTTATTTGGAAATCCCAAGACATATGTCCAATCTCTCCACAAGTATAACATCTTACTTCTCTATTTATACCTCTTCATCTACCTCTTTTGAATCCTCCTCTTTGGAATGATTGACTACTACTTCTAGAACCTTCAACTTCATCTTTAGAAGCTGTACCTCCTCTATTTGGAACACCTCTTCCTCTTACCATGTTACTTTCTTCTTGTCTTCTATCTCTTCAAAATCAAAGAATTTACTTAGAGCATTAATCCAATCCACTAGTCCTTCAACATTTAAGTTAGCTAAATACATAGGTACTTCTATTCTTGGTCTTCCACATGTTGTAATGAACATCTTCAATATTTTAACTTCATTAGGATCTTCTTCTTCTTCCTCAGAGGATTTAGATTCAGCTTCCTTATCAGTGTCACCTAAATTGTCTGAATGGTTCTTTCTTTCAATAGCTTCTAACCTTTCTTCCATTATTCTCATTTTTCTTTCCATTTCTATTTCTGCACATTGTCTTCCTCGACCATGTCCTACAGGAACTCCATGTATGCATCCCCTTCTTGGTAGAACCTTTCTTCAAAGACTCAACTGATCAACTAAGCTACTATGCAAAATCTTTGTTTTTCTTTGATACCACAATTGATGGCCTCAAAGACCAACTAGATCCAAGAATTCTACTAACAGGATGAATTTCTGATTTAAATATTCTTTCCATAAGATTTAAATCAGGTATATTTCCCTTCCTCAAGATCGTTCTTTGCAATCTCCACCTTTCCTAAATCTCCACCTTTCCGCAACTCATCTTTTCCGCAAACTTCATTCTGCAAGATGTTTCCTGCAACTCCTTTCCTGCAACAATCCTTTTTCACAATACTGCAGATTGCGGGATGCAAATTTACAACTTTTATTTATTTTTATTGACTTTCTGCAATTAATTGTGGCTGCAACAGTCTATCATGCATGTGGGTTGCGGAACTTGACTTATCAAAAATTGAGTTCCCACAATTTCCATGTTGCCCAATTTCCGCAATTTCAAAGTCTTACACACCGTCGATTCTTGCAGATTTCTTCTTGGTCATTGATCTATCTCCAAATGTGCAACAGATTGTAACCATTGATTTCCTTCATTAGCTTTCTTCGTCGTTCAATCTTCTTTGATATATTTCTTCATAGCTCACCAAATTGATCACTGAAAGGATCAATTTCTGTGCAATTCGGAAAGTAAAAAATTTATACATAGAATTATATGGAATAAATGTAGGATGAGTTCATATCTCTAGAGATTTATATAAAACCTTGAATCCATTAGAACACAACGGAATGTAATCCTATGTTCTTTATTCAACGTGATTGGAATTTCAAACATAGAGAATTAACCTTATTCACTTGTTCTGTGCACACTCTTTATTCTCTCATCTTTCACTCTTTTTTCCTTTTCCTTCTGCCCCTTCTACCTCTCTAGATCTATTAAACTCAAATGAATTTATATTACTCTAAAAACTTGTCAGATCTGACTAAGTTGGACATGAGGACCTAATAAAAGAAAACCCTATCGACAAAGATCAATCCTTGAGAAATCCACGCAGGGATCAAGGAGAACAAAGGAAAAAATGCCACTTATTACAAATTTAAAGCTAATTCTATCTACTTGTCATCGAACCCTATCCATCTAGAAATTGTTTATAAGGAAAGTTGACTCATCAGTAAATGAACTTCGAGCTGGATTCTAATATGATTCATCAATCAATGAACTTCGAGTTGGATGTTCCTGCATCACTTACTAGTTTCAAATTCATTTATTTTCTGAGTTTCAACTTTGTGCTGCGAGTCTCAGTTTTAAAAATTAGATTTTGAGTATGTCTCATAGCAGTGGTATCAAAGCTGCTTTTATGGCCTCATAGGAAGAAACAAAATATGGATTCATTCTTATTAACAACTCATGGGGAAGATAGTAGAAGTGATAAATTACATTATTATATCCAAGGTAGCTGTAAGGGATACCTTGGATGGGATAAAAGACACCATGGTGTAGATAAATAAATTTTTACTTACATTGATTATGGCCATGGACATATGAGTAGTATTGAAGTTTAGCAAAGGCCCAATATCAGATAAGGTAAGCGGAGCAACATTACTATAATTGAAACACTTTTGCAGGATCATAAATGGGAGGAGAATCAATCATGAAAACCATGGAAATCAAATAATTAAAGAGATAAATCATATCAAATAGTAACTATTTGAGAGAATTCCCATTCCCAAGTTTGAAGGTTTCAATGAGGCTATATGTGTGCTTGCCCATTTTTTAATTCATCAATACATTAGTTCTCTTTTAGCAGTGTATATATTTGTTTGCTTGCTATAGTCCAACATAAGTTGTGTAATTGTGATTAAATTTTATATGTTGGATTCTTTTTGGCATAGGATGCTTGAGATATTTTTCCTTGATTAGGTAGCTATACTGTATAGCAACTTTATTGGAGCTTTTAGGTGCTTCAAATCTCATTTATCTTGACACCTAGAAACTTCCAAATGTGATGGAATTTTAATAAAAATTATCATATCATCAAGGTAGTTGTTAGGGATGACATGGTTGTGAGGCGATGGCCTTGCTTGTGATTAAAGGGTTTGGATAGTGAAGTTGTCACGTTTCTTTTGAATAATCCTATGGTGGATTATTGGAAAATCCCATTTACGACCCTACATGAATAAGGCTCTACATTTGACTGGGGAAAAAATAAAGGAAAATGAATGGGATAAAGTTGTTTAGTTGAAAATAACTATTTGGGTGAATTTTGAGTTTACTTTTTATACCTACTTAGAGGCCTATATCCAAGAATATTATTTATTATCCATAAAAAATATAAAGCAATAATACGTGGTGCTCCACTATGTGAAAGAGTTCCTCCAAGCTAACATGCTTGTATTAAATTGTTTTCCTTCGTATGTAGTTGTCATGTATATTGATGTGTTAAAAGAGCCCATCGATAGAAGTTGTGCCCTCTTGAACAACAAAGAGTGGTCCTAAGGAAACTTTAAAACGCAACATCCTTGTTATTTCTAGTTTTGGACAATCCAAGAGTAGAATGAAAGACCTTGTAGTGATTGTTTTCTCTGCACAAAGGGGTATGTTTTAACTGCAAAGAGAAATGTCCAAGGGACACAAGGGTAATACTCATGGAAGATCCACATGATTGAAAATTTGGAAGAGGAACCATTGGAGGTGGATTAAAATGAGGTAGAGCACATATTAGAGGAAGAAATTACTAACATGGATTCCAAAGTTCTAAAAGAGATCATCTCTCTTCATGAGGTCACTGCACCCTTCAAAAAACAAAGAGTGATCCTAAGGCGCCCCTCCAAACTCTAGTACTCATGTTATCAACATTGTTGGACAATACAAGGGTAGAATGATAGAATTTGCAACAATTGTATATCTAAGCACAAAGGGGCTACATTCAAATTCAAAGAGAAATGGTAAAATCCAAAGAGAAATGGTAAATTTTTTCTAAAGAACGTTTGGATAACCATCGCTATAGCAACGAAGTTTTTCTTTTCAAATACCATGAACCATTGCTATAGCAACGAACCACCCTTTACAAAAATTTTCATAGCCAACGCTATAGCGACATGGTTCCATCGGTATTGTGACAAACCTTTCGTTCATGTTTCGACAAAGCACTGTCGCTAGTGTAGAAAATTCGTCAGTTCATTTGTCGCAACTTTTTGTATTGTCGTTGCTATAGAGATAGACTTTTGTCACCACTTTTTTGGTATTAGAATCTCTATAGTGATGCACTATGATGGTTTGTTGCTAAATATTCATCACAATAGAGGAGAAACTTCATCACAATAGAAACCATGCATTTGTCACAATAACAACGAACGTACATCATAGTAGAAACATGCCATTCTTCGCAATAGAGACACTTGCCATGTGTTGAAATAGCGATGAAGTATGGAAAGTGATGCTATAGCGACAATTGTTTTTGCACAAAAGGAAGGGGTCATCATGTGTGTCGCTATAGAAATGCACAAATGTTGCAATAGAAATGATTTTCTATCGGAAAAATGTCCACATGTACTAGTGTTTACAACCCTTCCTCAAATACTTATTTAATTGCAAGGAAAATATCTTCCTTAAGGAAACACGCTTACTGAAACCATTTACCTTCCTAGCAGTTTTATCTTGGGCCACATAAGTAAAGGTTTTATCAAAGCAATTTAATACTACTTTATAATTTTCTAACCCATCCTTACCAGTAATCATATCATATGACCCCATAGGAAAAACATTTCAATTGATCCTAGTTGCATGATCCTGTATTGAAATTTTAGAATTAGAAATAAACTCAGTTACCTTCCTTTTTTCTCCACTGGAAAAATTGCACTGACCAAGGATTTCCATGCCTTACCTTGGTGAGCTGACAATTCTCCATCATTTTAGGAGTGATGTAACTTAAAGTAGCTCTTGGATCAATTACTATAGAGATATTTCAGTTATAAATAGTACCTTCAATCTCGACGATTACAGATTGATGATCTTCTCGTCGATCTTCAATCGATGCATTGATCCAGTGGAAACTATTGCCAATTTATCCCATATTGGAAGCTTCTTGCAGGTTGTGTATAGTCTTGTTGGACTAACCAAGGAGTGATCAGTTCCTTCGTGCATGAGGACCTTCACATTCACAACACTTCAAAGATTCTGTAGGGGTTCCAGTAGTCCCTTTTGGTCCAAGTTGCATAGGTTTATTGTCCTTGCACTGAAACTATCCATTTGTTTTGTAGGAACTCCCTTGAGGATTCCTTGGCATGTTCTTGAAAGGTGGTGGTCGAAATCCCTTCTTAGGAGTAGTTTATTTTTTATGTTTAATTGAAATTTGGCAAGAAAATTTAACAAATCTCCTTGAGTGCAATTTACCATGGGTTTTTTAAGAATCCTTGCATGGTTGTTTAGGAAGCCTTGGACATGGTTTTAAAACCATGTGCAAGGCCTACATATTTTTGTGGATAATAACATGGCCTCAAATTTTCCATTGATATTACATGTGATGAGGGAATGTATCCACGTAATATTACTATCTTTAGTTTATGTATTGGAATAATGCATGTTAAATACCTCGACACAATTAGAAATCTATGAAGTAGATAACATGATAGTTAATTAAAATAATAAGTTACTGCCATTAGAGGGATCAAATCCAATCATTAATAAGAGGGATTCTCCTACCAATCATTCTCAAGAGTGAAATGTGTAATTAATTTTTTTCAGTAGAGGGATCAAAACCACTCAAGAATTAGAGGGATTCGCCTACCAATCATTCTCAAGAGTGAAATGTGTAATTAATGTTTTTCAATGTTTGTGCAGAAATTAGAGGGATCAAATCCACTCAAGAATTAGAGGGATTCACCTACCAATCATTCTCAAGATTGAAATGTCTATAGATTGTTCATTAGTGGGAAGATATATGGGCCAATTCCTCAGCTAGGACGTGAGCAATGAGATGCTTCATTTTTCATTTTTTGAGAACATGTTAGATATTAATATTATGATTTTTTTTTAATTATTTTAAATTAATAATATTTTAGATATTAATTTTGCATTACATAATATTAATAAAATAAAATAAAAATATATTAGAGAGTAAATTCATTTTTTAAATCAAATCGCTTTAAAATGATATTGATATTATATTTCTCTAAAATTATATAGTTTTTATTACTTAAAATGATATTAAACAAATGAAATAAAAACAAACCATTTTTATAATAAAAGTGATAATTTGAATGATTTAAAATTTATAATTTTAAGTGACAACCAAACCCAAAAACATAATGAAATCTCATATGGTTGGTTTTGGCGACTATGTGAACGGCCTTGGAAAGGGTTGCTGAAAGGTGAGGAGTGCATATCCTCTCATTGTCGTTGTGTTTCTCGCTGTTCCAGAGGATAATCAACTACAATTGTTGAGACATGATTGTATTGTTTGCCTTATTCATCCCATTTATATATTGTTGTTATGGGTGTATTCCAGAATTTCAGCTGTCTCAGTTGCATTTTTTTTTGCTTTTTCATTGTCGTCAGTGGCTAGAATCAAAGTAACACTAGTTAAAATTTTCAAACAAGTCACACATTTCAACTATAAATCAAAACTTGACAGTTTACATGGAAACAATAATCTTATGCGTAATCCAACTTGAAATAAAATAATGTGTGAAATATAGAATGATCATAAAATATAGATTTTATTCATTTAGGTAGAGAAAATTGCTTCATGTGCCCCTTTTATTAATATTAATACTTTTCGGAAATCATTTCACATTCCTTAATTTCTCTTTTGGATTATGTGTGCTTGTAGAAGTCAAGGAAAAACATTAAAACAGCTAACTATTTTATATGGGAGACATTGGAGATTTGGTATCATCTCCTCATGTTGTGAAGTAAATTAATATCGCATATACCACTTTGATATATGTTGTAATATAACAAAAACAATTACGATAATTTACAAAACATCTGCATTATTTCAAATATATTTAGGGTTTAAAATACTGCATTTAATGAATGTTATATTGCATTCTACAAGTGATCTTTGTGAAATACTTTATGTAAAGAGGAGGTTTGGAAAGCGAAACCGTTTGAATGTCCAAAAAATATTGCATCTATAGTAGCCATTGATATGCATTCGTCCACAATAACAGATTTATACCATTCGACCTTTATATGACGTATGACCAACAGAACCATGATCAGAATTTTGTTTCTCAAGATTTTATTTTAGAAAGGAGGAAAACGACAAAAGTTTCAAAATCTTATCCCTCTGATTTTTCTTCTAACTACACCTTATAAATCACTGGAGATTTCGAGGGATTCCAAGGGAAAATAAAAACTCATACATTAGTGAAAGGTGTTGTCAACCTTGCAAAGGGTCTCTAAAAGGCGAGGAGTGCATATCCTCTCATAGTCGTTGTGTTTCCCGATGTTCCAGAGGATCATTGGCACCAATTGTTGAGACAAGGTTGTATTGTTCGCTAGATTCTTTCCATCGATCCCTGGGAGAAGGAGCCTTTTTTATGTTCTTGTGTATAACCTAATTTATATATTGTTGTTACAGGTTTATTTTGGTGGATAATTAAAAGTTTTATTTATTACCAACAAAACCAATAAATGGATTACTTTTTAAATTTAAATTTATTACTTTTTACATTTTATAAGTAAAAAGTAATGTTACATAACATTACATAGGGTTACCTAACGTTAGAACATCTCCCTCATAATCGACAATATTATGTATAGTTGACATAACGTCACATAACATTACAAAATCTCCCCCATACTGGGATGTAGAGCGCCTCTTGACACAACTATTGTAAGGAGTAAGGAGTATGTCAATAAATATTTAATGCCTTACTATGCCATGAATCTATTAATTATTTAATGGAATTTGATGTATTTAGATTGATAAAAATGTGTGTCAAGTGGGAGGTAAGAATAAGAAGGAATAGGGGAGGGAACCATTATGGCCTCACCACTTTAAGGAGTAGATTAAACTATGTGTAAGGTGAGTGCAAGCTAACGATGGTCACTTTTGGATCATTATATGCAACATAAAAAATAAAAAATAAACATTCCTCATCTTTCAAGGTTATTTTGACACACCAACACAATGATCTTTCAAGGATATTTTGAGACACCTACACAATGAATCTTGGTTTTAGTAAAAATATGAAATGTAGGAAATCAAATCACCTTTTGTGAATATATAACTTTTACTTATTGAAAACTCTCATAACTAGGTCATATATTATATTTTCTAACATTCACTTTTTATTTTTGGGAAAATGATAAGCTATATGTCCTTGTTCGTGTAGCCCTTGAGTGCAAAAATGATGGAATCAATATACTAAAACTTGGAAACATGTAGATAAGAAGTAGTACTAGTGCAATGCTATTTTTCCAAAATAAAATGAGCATGTTTTAAATTTTTTCACAATTATATATGTGAGGAGACCTCAAAACGACTTCATCTAAGTGTTAGTGCAACTTTTGAAGGTATTAATGTAATGGAAAAGGATTACATTCTTCATAGCATGTAGATGTAGGTGTCTAGTAATGGATCACATATTTTTTTATGAAATGTTTGAGAAATGAAAAACTCATGGACAAAACACCAAGAGTTTTAAACCATGTTAATTGGGTTTAATGGAAGTGGTTATGGGATGGTGAAATAGAATGTCTTGAACAATACAAGGTTTATCTTCATTACCATCCTAAAAATAAGAAGAAGTGATCATGATTTTAAAAAACTAAACCATATCAATACTTCAATGTATGAATGAATAAAAACTCATTTTATTAAACTTCATATCCAATAATACATAAAAATATTTCCTTTACAATTAATTGTTTTACTCATACAACTTGCTGGAAAATTTTAATAACAAATATTAGTTTTTAAATATAATAACATCTTTTACACATAAATAATAAATTATATATATTCCAAAATAAAGGAATATTCCTAATGCGCTTAGCAAATGGAAAACCTAAAGACATTAAATGTTACCAAGTGAGAATCTTAAAAATTGAAGGGCATGTCCTCATCCCACACATCCATAAACCCTTTAATCTAGCGGTCAAGAAAGGGTTTCCTACACCTTGGACTTAAAGCTTCATTATTCTTATTTTCAAATGTGGGGATAAAAATGACCCCTCTAATTATTGGACTATTATGATTAGCATTCTCTTATCTAAGTTATATGGTATTATCTTAGAAAAGAAGATAAATGAATCACTAGAAATGAAAGGTAAGTGGGATAAAGGCCAAACAGGTTTTACAAGGAATCATTCAACCACATACAACCTCGTCATGCTTAGGATCGTTGCAGAGGAATTTCGTAATAATAAGTATGACCTATTTTGTTTCTTTGTGGATTTTAGAAAAGCTTTTGATATAGTTCCTTGAAATAACCTATGGAATAGGATAGAGGAGCTTAAAGTTACTTTTGAGCTGAGGGATTCCGCAATAAGGTTATATGAAAAGGTCATTGCCAAGTTTAAGAATAATGAAGGGTGGAAAATAGATATAAATTGTAATATTGGAGTTAAACAAGGTTTCCCCCTCTCCCCTACCCTTTTTGGAATTTACAATAATAAGATAGAAGAGTGTTTAGAAGAAGCAGGTTATGCTGGTACAATATAAGATGGGATAGTTATCTTCCTCCTACTTTATGCTAATGATATTTCTCTTATGGAAAGGATCCCTTATGATCTCAATAAGCGATTAGGAATTCTTAAATATTTTTTCTCTAACATAGGTATGAATGTTAACACCGATAAGACAAAAATTATGATTATAAAATATAAGAAAGACACCTATGATATTTATAACCAACTCATTGGAACTATAGCATTGAGAAAAAAATTAATGGAGGGTGAAAATCTTATTTTGGTCTTGAAAATAATTGTAAATCGACCAATCTGGTCATGCGGGATAAAAAGAAGTTCCTCTTTGAAACTCTTGCTGTGACATACCCCAATAGCCTACATACAAATGCATATATAATTTTATTTTTTTGCAAACATAAAATTCTTTCACATAAATTTGGATATAACCTTCCATAAAAATTCACCCTTAAGCTAAAACTATAAACAACGTTAAATTCCATAAACAAATCCACTTCTGTAACTAGATAGATGTTTCACACTGAAACTGACTTTCTTACTTTTGCTTCTCGCATTCCTCCCCTTAGCCTTCCACTACATTCTTAAGAAACCAGGAACCTAACTTCCAATGAAATCCTTTATCCACACTTCTTCCTTGCGCCTTGGGCCTTGTCGTCTTCCATTGCGGACTCTGGAACTCAAAAAATTAAGCCACAATGGATCCATTCATCCACACTTCCGCCTTCCACCTTTTTCCTTTCTGTTGCGGACTACAGAACTCGAAAACTTAACAAGCAGTGGAATCATTCATTCATACTTCTGCCTTTTGCCTTCTGATTTTTCAATGTAGATTGTGGAACTCAGAAAACTTAATGTCTTATGACTTAACCTTTCCATTACACCATCCACTTTCCTGTATGTGGATTGCATATCACATAGATATTAAAATTATTGATACTTCACTTTTCTTTCCTCCTTCTGCTTTTCATTGTACAGATCGCAGATCTTGGAAGTCTAAATATCCTTAATACTTAACTTTTCTTTTCCACTTTGCACTGTGCAGATCCCAGATCGGAGAAGTCTTAACATCCTTAAGAATTAACTTTTCTTTTCCGCTGTGTAGATTCTGGATCACAGAAGTCTTAGCATCCTTAAGACTTAGCTTTTCTTTTCCGCCTTCTTCTTTCCACTGTGCAGATCATAGATCATAGAAGTATTAACATCCTTAAGACTTAACTTTTTTTTTACTCTTTCCTCTTTCCGCTATCCAAATCATGGAATTCTTAACATCATTAAGAATTAAGTTTTATTTTCCGCTTTCTACTTTCCGCTGTGCGGATCGTGAAAGTCTTAACATCCTTAAGACTTAACTTTTATTTTCCGCTTTGCACTTTCCATTGTGCGAATCACGGATCATGGAAATATTAACATCCTTAAGATTTAACTTTTCTTTTCCATTGTCTAGATCGCGGATCGTGGAAGTATTAACATCCTTTAGACTTAACTTTTCTTTTCCATTTTCCACTTTCCATTGTGTAGATCACAGATCATGGAAGTCTTAACATCCTTAAGACTTATCTTGTATTTTCCGCTTTCCTCTTTTCGCTGTGCAGATTGCGTATCGCAAAAGTCTTAACATCCTCACGACTCAAACTTTTCTTTTCTTCTTTTCATTGTGTGGATCACAGATCACGAAAGTCTTAAAATCCTTAATACTTTCATAGGAATACCAACCCAAGGGTTTTTTCCTAACTTCTCACTGAATCCTTGGCACAACTAAGGAAATATCCCAAACCTCAAAGGACTCCTAGATTTAAACCATTTGAGTTACTTAAACTAGCTAAGAATCAAGTGTTTTGGAGGTGTATAGTGGCTGATTTATGAAGAATGTAAAACCCCAGTTTTAATCCCCGCTTGCATTAAAATAAATAAGATACATATGTTGTAAATAATCTTGGTGCGGAGCTCAAGGCCTAGGCCCCACATAAGATTTGGTTATGTTGTGTTTCTGATTAGGAATGGTCACAGATGGTATGTCGTGACATGCGGCATATATTTAATTACGACATCATGTATACATACTTTTTAATTAAAACAACTCAACCAGCTATGTTCGCAGAAACTAAATTGAGAAGGGGCATGATTCCAAAGGATAAGGAAAAGGGGGATGTGAATGTGGAATGTGGAGCCACGAGAGAAAATTATGTGTCACCACCTCCCTTGGTTATTTTGCTTTTTGTTGGTTGAGGCAGCGATTGGCTAGCAAGAAGACCGTTGCCATGCCATGCTTGCTCTCCTCTCCACGACGTGGCAATCATTTCTTCCCACTCCCTCGGATCTTGGCCATTCATCTTCCTCATGTAGGACGAGGAATAAAAACGTTTTACCAACCGTTGTAGGGGGTTCGTCTCCTCTCTCTCACACTAATTGCTGGTCTGCAATTCGTTTTTCACCCATCCACGCAGAGAAACCAATTTCATCTCCACGCAATGGACTGTGGATTGTTTTCATTCACCATTCGGATCGCAGTGGAAATTATTGGAATTGCTTTTCCACGAATTGATGGGATCATGGGTGATTCTTCCTATGAATCCATGTTGAACTGTGTATGTTGGCCGTGACTCTTGATCATTTTTCGATTTGTGTAAGTTTCCCAGCGATAGTATTGAAGGTTGGATTGATGTGGGTTCATCATATTTGTCCCTGGACTATTTTTGGGTTGGTGAATGATGGCCTGAGGTGCTTGACAAACCTGATGGGTTGAGAACCACATGGATAGAGCTATTGAGATAGATTTTTTCTCCACAACTCCTGAAGAGCACTGGAGGGAAGATCAGGGGCCTGAGGGACTGCGTTGCAGAGAAGGGACTGACTTCCTTGTGTTGGGTGTGTGTGGGTGTTCTAGAATCTAGGATGGCTCTAGTGTTGGTGTCTGCAGCTCTTCAGTGGGCTCACCAGCTTAGCATTATCCTTTCCCAGCTCCCGGATGGCCTGAATAACCCAACTCTGTTTTCTTGGCTGATCTGTTGTTCACCTGATAAAACCGACCGTGTTGGCTTGGTTGAACTGTGTACTCGTGTTGTGTTGTTACCCTTTAGCTATGTGTAATCCTGTCAGTTTATTATTCCTTGTGGAGTCATGCTCGGCTCGGAGGTGGTAGCATTGTTGAGAGATCTAAGAGCATGCTAGCCTATGGTTGCGTGGAACGTTGCAGCGACATAGCTGGTTGCGGAACAATTTCTTTATAAAGATAAGTAATTTTGTCTATTTTACTTCTGCAATCCTATTTACTGTTGATGATCATGATGAAAATGTTGAATGCTTGTGTGAATGTATTCTACTTCCGCTGTGTATGATAAATAACTATATATGCATGTTTTAGTTCAAGCATTTTTATTTCAGCAATTTTTATGAATGCACATGTTCATGGGGCTGGTAGCCCAGATGGTTAACTCCATGGTAGCGTCCTCTTCGCCGGTCGGAGGGTTGGGGACATTACAACGTGGTATCAGAGCTCATGTTGCAGCATGGGCCTGTATGAGCCATGAAGGGTGCAATGACAGTGACAGAAGCGGTATTTCTTTCTGCCCAGCAGAAGCTAGTGAAATTCAAAAATTCAAAAAAATGGTTTAAGTGTTGAGCGGTCGGGCCACTAGAGGAAAAGACTTCCATTGTAGCGAAAGCACTAGATGGAAGCGTGCAAACAAAGAGCCGTTGGAAGAAATTGGGGAAAAATTTTCTAAGTGATTTGATGTCCGTCGGAAGAATATAGTGATTGGGCATCCACCATTGCGGATGGAGAAACAACTTCACGGCCGATGGGCAAGGCCTCTGTAAAGAGAGAAAGTTTAAATTTTTTTTCTAAGGCAGAAATTTTTGGCTGGCGGGAGAAGTTAGCGATTCATGAGCCACCGTTGAGGAATACCTAGAAGAAAAGACTTCCAACGTAGCGGAAGTGCTAGGCGAAAGCTTGCCCGGTGGAGCACAGTTGGAAAGAAAATAAAAAAAAATTCTCTAAGCGATTTGGCGCCGATCGGAAGAAATAGTGGTTTGTGCATCCACCATTGTGGAAGCCAAAGCACTAAGTCTTCCAATGTGGAAAGACAGCTGACGCCGTGAGAGGAAGCTTAAAATTTTTCTAAGTAAAGAGCACCGTCGGAAGAAAATAGTGTTCGTGTGTCCGCCGTTGCGGAAGTGAAAGCAATAAGTCTTTCGATGTGAAAATACTGCCACCGAAAGAAATTAGTGTTCATGTGTGTGCCGTTGCAGAAGTGAAAGCGCTAAGTATTCCAACGAGAAAGACAGCCAACACTGCAAGAGAAGTTAAAAATTGTTTCAAGTGAGCAGCCGCCAATCGGAAGAAAGTGGTTTGTGCGCTGCCATTGCGGAAGCCAAAAGCACTAACCTTCTGATGAGAAAAGACTGTCGATGCCAGATAGAATCAGTTCACAAATCGAAAGAAGAAAGTGAACCGTGAACCGCAGTTGCAGAAGTCAAAATCACTAAATCGTCCGATGGGGAAAAGTTTCGACTACCAATGCCAGTCAAAAATAAGTTTGCCAATTGGAATAAGATCAAAGATCGTGTTCCTCCCTTGCAGCTGCCTAAATGAATAAACCACCCGAATCACAAAAGCTTCTGACAGCCGATGAGTTTATAATCCACGGAACCATGAGTTGAAAAGAGAGCCGATTCAGCGGGCGGTTAGTGGAAATGAGATCCGATTCTGTGCAAGGGAATTTTGAATTTTTTCGTGGGATTTCTCAACGAATTTCGACTATTTTTCCATGGGATTTGCAGCTGTTTTTCAGTGAATTTTAGGGGCTGAATAGGAAAAAGTGGCTGCGATCTTATGCACCAGATAGCCCCCTTGACCCCCGTTGTTCCCCTTAGACAGTTGTTCCTTGAGGAAGAAAATATCTAGTATTTGGGAAATTGTAATTTTATAATTTTTTCCAAGAGAAGGTAAGCAATGTTGGTTTATGTCAATATTATGCGTCTAACATGTGTGTTATTAACAGTTTGCAGAATCATAGTCACTTTCAAGAGCAGCATTCTAGGTAGTGCAGTTTAATAAGTAAGTGGTGGTTTAGGCATGAGATCCCAGGATGGGTATGATGCTCGGGATTCTTACGAGCAAGCAGAAGATGCCATGGGAGAAAATGTCCATAATGGGAATGATGACATTGAGTCCAATGGAAGGAGATTCCAAGAGACACCATCAGATGTTGCAGCCACCATGAGAAGCTTAATAAAAGCCCAGGAAGAGCAGCATCAGTTGAATGCTGCCATATTGGAAAGTTTGACAGACTTGCAAAAAAAGATAAATTCCGGACGAAGTACATCAAGTCCGGAAGGCAGCAAGAGCAGCATTAGGAGAAGAAGAAGTACTTCCAGTGGAGATACAAGCTCTTCTCCTCATAAAAGGAAAAGAAGAAGGCACCTTAGGGATCGTTCTCAAGATGAGTTGAGGAAAGCTAAGCCTCCTACATTTGATGGTGAGATAAAGACAGGACAAGAAGCCAAGGCTTGGATTCTTGGGATAAAGAAGTACTTTCAGGTGCAGGATTATTCAGGAAACATGAAGGCACAAATTGCCATATTCAATATGAATGGAAGGGCGTCCATTTGGTGGGAACACTTCAAGCAGGTAAAGAGGATCAGTGAAAGGAGACTTAAGTGGAAACAGTTCAAGAAGTATTTCAACCAGAAATACCTCTCTAACAGGTACTATGATGACAAGATCAAGGAGTTCCATGAGTTGAGATTGGGACAACAAACCATGGATGAATATGCAAATAAGTTTTACATCAGAGATGAAAAAGTGAAAGTCCAGTGTTTTCTGAGTGGATTACCTCAGTCGTACAAATATAGGATTGAGTTTTATGAACCTAGAACTCTTGAATAAGCAATAAGAAAAGCTAAGTATTGCTATGAGCAAAGTAAAGGAAAACTGGATTACCAGATGGAAGGACAATAAGAATGAAAAATCGGACCAAAGAAAGAAAGGTTTCAAACGTTCTAGATTCAGGAATCAGCAGAAGCAGCCATCCCAAGCTGCGAGTGATCCAGTTGGAGTGACAGGTGGAAAGCCTAAAGAGCCACATTTGAATAAAGGTCCACTCAAATGTTGGAAATGTGAAGGACCTCACTTGTGTAGAAATTGTCCACTTGAGAATGAAAGTGCAAGGCCAGCTTACAACGTTAAAAAAACAGAAACAGTGGGTTAGGTAGCAAGGGAAATCCCTAGGATTTATGCAGCACTAGAGGATCGCCAGGTAGATCACCAGTCCACTATGGTTGAAGTATCCGGTAAGATTGTTGAGCAATCTGTTTCTATTTTGATTGACCCTAGTTCTACGTACAGTTACATTACCCCTAGAGTAGTGGAGATTTGTGCTTTTAAGAAGGTAAAGCATAGGAAGTCTTGGTTAGTTCAGCTAGCCACTGGAACTAAGAGAAAGGTTAGTGAAATGGTAGAGAAATGTCCATTGGTCATGGATGGGTTAGTCACTTGTGTAGATCTGAATGTTCTACCGCTGGGTTCCTGTGATGTTCTCATTGGGATGGATTGGTTAGAAGCTCACAGGGTGAAGCTTGACTGTTACAATAAGACTTTCAAATGCATGAATGAAGAAGGGAACCTAGTAGTTGTGAAAGGCATTCCAAAGGTGATTTCAAAACGGCAGGTTTCAGCAATGCAGTTAAAGAAGTTCTGTAGGAAGGGTTGCCAGTTATATGCAGCTCATATTTTGGAGGAAACAGGTGATGAAACTCTGAGGTTGGAGGACTATCAGGTGTTACAGGAATTCAGGGATATGTTTCTTGATGAGATTCCAGGGCTTCCCCCAAAGAGGGACATTGATTTCACTAATGAACTTGTGCCAGGAGCAGCACCAGTGTCCAAAGCACCCTACAGAATGAGTACACCAGAGATGCTAGAGTTGAATATGCAACTGCAAGAGTTGTTGGAAAAGAAGTATATCCGACCGAGTGTATCTCCTTAGGGAGTACCAGTTCTGTTTGTAAAGAAGAAATATGGTAAACTCAGGCTATGTATTGATTACAGACAGTTGAACAAGGTTACTGTAAAGAATAAATATCCTTTGCCTAGGATTGATGATCTCTTTGATCAAATGAGGGGAGCAAAGTTATTTTCCAAGATTGACTTGAGGTCTGGTTACCATTAGGTAAGAATCAAGGATGAAGACATTCATAAGACATCCTTCAGGACAAGGTATGGACATCATGAGTTTGTAGTGGTACCATTTGGTCTCACAAATGCACCAGCTACATTTATGTGCCTTATGAATAGTGTCTTCAGCAAATATTTGGACAAGTTTGTTCTTGTTTTCCTTGATGACATTCTTGTTTATTCTAAGAATGAGGAAGAACATGAAGAGCATTTGAGATTAACATTGAAATTGCTCAGGGAGCATCAGCGGTATGCGAAACTGAGCAAGTGTGACTTCTATAGAGATAGAATTCAGTACTTGGGCCACATTATCTCAGAAGAGGGTATATCTGTGGACCCTGAAAAGATTGAAGCCATTACGAATTGGCCTACTCCAAGAAATGTGACAGATGTAAGATATTTAATGGGACTTGCAAGATACTATCGAAGATTCATTAAACGATTCTAGAAAGTTGCACATGCCATCATGTCTTTGCAAAATAAGGGGATGAAGTTCGAATGGACATCAAGGTGTGAAGAAAGCTTCCAGCAGTTGACGAGTCTTCTCACCAGTGCACCAGTATTGAAGGTTGCAGATCCAAAAAAATATTTTGTGGTATGTACCGATGCATGTGGACAAGGGCTTGGAGGAGTCCTTATGCAAGACAACCACGTGATATGTTATGAGTCAAGAAAGCTGAAAGATCATGAGAAGAACTATGCCACTCATGATCTAGAGCTTGCAGCAATAGTAAATGCTCTCAAGATGTGGAGACATTACTTGATGGGCAGAAGATTTGAGCTCAGAATAGGCCATTGTGGTTTGAAGTATTTGTTTGATCAGCCTACTCTGAATGCTAGGCAAGCAAGATGGCTGGAATTTTTATGTGAGTTTGATTTTGAAATCAAGCACATAAAGGGAAAGGAAAAAAAGGTAGCTGATGCACTAAGTAGGAAGGTACAAGAAATGCATGTGGCGTCCCTTAGTATTTGCCAATCAGATTTGAGGTAGCATATTGTTAATCAGGTTGCTGGAGATGAATTGTATGAACAGGTAAAAGACAAATTGCAGCAGTAAGGTCTTGAGAAGAGGTATGAGGGATATAAATTGGAAGAAGATGGGCTTCTCACTTTTAAAGGTAGAATTTATATTCCAGATGTAGCATATTTGAGGAGAGTTGTTATGGATGAAATCCATCAAGCTCTGTATTCTGGTCACCCAGGATATCAGAAGACAATTGCTACAGCTAGAAAGCAGTATATTTGGCCAGGAATGAAAAAGGATATGGATTAGTACATTTCAAGGTGCATGAAATGTCAACAGGTAAAGTATGAACATCAACATCCAGTAGGTTTGTTGCAACCCTTGCCAGTTCTGGAATGGAAATTGGAATTTATTTCCATGGATTTCATTACAGGATTGCTGATGACTTGGAGACAGCATGATTCCATCATGGTTGTGGTGGACAAGTTGACTAAGGCAACACATTTTATACTAGTTAAGTCTATGCATAAGACAGATGACATTGCAAAGATCTTCATGAAGGAGATATTCAAATTGCATGGATTGCCGAAGGCTGTAGTCTCTGACAGAGATGTCAAGTTCACTTCCAATTTTTGGAAGGGATTGTTTGCAGATTTGGGGACAAATTTAAACTTCAGCACTGCATACCATCCTCAGACAGATGGGCAGACAAAGAGAGTGAATCAAGTGCTTGAAGATATGCTTCTCATGTATGTGATGGACAAACCAACCAAGTGGGAAGATTACTTGCACTTGGTAGAGTTTGCATATAACAATGGACAGCAGGCATCCTTGGGGATGAGTCCGTATGAAGCTTTGTATGGAAGAAGGTGTAGGACACCAGTGACTTGGGATAATCCAGTGAACAGGATTGTGCTGGGACCAGAATTGCTCAAGGAAATGGAGCAAGAGGTTGTAAAGATCAGGCAAAAACTAAAAGCAGCACAGGATAGACAGAAAAGCTATGCAGATAGGCATAGGGTGAACAGGGAGTTCAGTGTTGGGGTTCATGTTTACCTCAGAGTGAGGGCAAAGAAAATTTCCTTGAAGCTTGGAAGTTGTGCCAAGTTGTCACCTAGATATTGTGGGTCATTTGAAGTACTCGAGAGGATAGGGCCTATTGCCTATAGACTTGCATTGCCTGCTAACACTAGAGCTCATAATGTTTTTCATGTTTCTTTGCTTAAGAAATATGTACATGATCCTAACCATGTGATAAATTGGGATGTGATTCAGGTGGAACCCGAGGGAGAATTCCAAATTGAGCCAATGCACATCCTCGACAGGAAGGTCACAATGCTCCGGAACCGAGCCATAGGGCAGGTAAAGGTGTAGTGGGAGCATTACGAACCTAAAGAGGCTACGTGGGAGCTGGACGATGCCATGCGATTGGCACATCCATTTTTGTTCAATCCTGTGGAACACTGAGGCGGTACCAGTGTAGCTTTTTGGTCAAATTTTGTAAAGCACTGAGGACAGTGCTATTTAAGGGGGAGGGGAATGTAATACCCTAGTTTTAATCCCTACTTGCATTAAAATAAATAAGATACATATGTTGTAAATAATCTTGGTGCGGAGCTCAAGGCCAAGGCCCCACCATAATATTTGGCTATGTTGTGTTTCTGATTAGGAATGCTCACCGATGGTATGTCGGGACATGCGGCATATATTTAATTATGGCATCATGTATACATGCTTTTTAATTAAAACAACTCAACCAGCTATGTTCGCAGCAACTAAATTGAGAAGGGGCATGATTCCAAAGGATAAGGAAAAGGGGGATGTGAATGTGGAACGTGGAGCCATGAGAGAAAATTATGTGTCACCACCTCCCTTGGTTATTTTTCTTTTTGTTGGTTGAGGCAGCGATTGGCTGGAAAGAAGACCGTTTCCATGCCATGCTTTCTCTCCTCTCCACGACGTGGGAATCGTTTCTTCCCACTCCCTCAGATCTTGGCCGTTCGTCTTCCTCATGCAGGACGGGGAATAAAAATGTTTTACCAACTGTTGTAGGGGGGTCATCTCCTCTCTCTCGCACTAATTGCTGGTCTACAATTCGTTTTTCACCCATCCACATAGAGAAACCAATTTCGTCTCCATGCAATGTACTGTGGATTGTTTTCGTTCACCATTCGGATCACAGTGGAAATTATTGGAATTGCTTTTCCACGAATTGATGGGATCGTGGGTGATTCTTCCTATGAATCCGTGTTGAACTGTGTATGTTGGCCATGACTCTTGATCATTTTTCGATCTGTGTAAGTTTCCCAGCGATAGTATTGAAGGTTGGATTGCTATGGGTTCATCATATTTGTCCCTGGACTATTTTTGGGTTGGTGAATGATGGCTTGAGGTGCTTGACAAACCTGGTGGGTTGAGAACCACACGGATAGAGCTATTGAGCTGGATTTCTTCTTCACAACCCCTGAAGATCACTGGAGGGAAGATCAGGGGCCTAAGGGACTGCGTTGCAGAGAAGGGGCTGACTTCCTTGTGTTGGGTGTGTGTGGGTGTTCTAGAATCTAGGCTGGCTCTAGTGTTGGTGTCTGCAGCTCTTCAGTGAGCTCACCAGCTTAGCATTAGCCTTTCCTAGCTCCCGGATGGCCTGATAAAGCCAACTCTGTTGGCTTGGCCGGTCTGTTGTTCACCTGATAAAACCAACCGTGTTGGCTTGGCTAAACTGTGTACTCTTGTGGTGTTTTTATTCTTTTGCTATGTGTAAGCTTGTCAGTTCCTTATTCCTTATGGATTCATGCCCAGCTCAAGGGTGGCAGCATTGCTGAGAGATCTAAGAGCATGCTAGCCTATGGTTGGGTGGAACGTTGCAGCGACATAGCTTGTTGCGGAACAATTTCTTTATAAAGATAAGTACTATTGTCTATTTTACTTCTGCAATCCTATTTACTATTGATGATCATGATGAACATGTTGAATGCTTGTGTGAATGTATGCTACTTCTGCTGTGTATGATAAATAACTATATATGCATGTTTTAGTTCAAGCATTTTTATTTCAGCAATTTTTATGAATGCACATGTTCATGGGGCTGGTAGCCCGGATGGTTAACTCCATGGTAGCATCCTCTTCACCGGTTGGAGGGTTGGGGACATTACACATCCTTTAGACTTAAATTTTCTTTTCCATTTTCCACTTTCCATTGTGTAGATCATAGATCGTGGAATTCTTAACATCCTTAAGACTTATCTTTTATTTTCCGCTTTCCTCTTTTCGCTGTGCAGATTGCATCTCGCAAAAGTCTTAACATCCTCACGACTCAAACTTTTCTTTTCTTATTTTCATTATGTGGATCACAGATCATGAAATTCTTAAAATCCTTAATACCTTCATAGGAATACCAACCCAAGGGTTTTTTCCTAACTTCTCACTGAATCCTTGGCACAACTCAGGAAATATCCCAAACCTCAAAGGACTCCTAGATTTAAACCATTTGAGTTACTTAAACTAGCTAAGAATCAAGTGTTTTGGAGGTGTATAGTGGCTGATTTCTGAAGAACCTCGGTAGCCAAACCCTGATTCATAGTTTTTCCCCCTTAGGAAAATTAGAGAATTACATAGGACTTCACATAAATAGGGAATCCCGGTAGAGCACGTTGGCTTCCCTACTAGGGGTTCCTTAGGATTGTTTAACAAAAAATCTCATGCAGCATCCTAGTAAAACCTTTAAGCAAACAAACACAAGTTACAGTCATTGGAAGACAGAGTAAATGCATTGCACCTTTAGTGATCTATGCATATTGTGCAGTCATAACCGTTCCCAACATACTAACAATACTTCTCCTATGAGAATGAGAAAACCCAAAACATGGAATCAAACGACGTTATAATCCTGCTTGGAAGGTAACCTCTCATTTCGTAGAGTTGGAACGATGAGCTTCGAGTTGTAGAGGGAATTCATCCTTCCATTAATCAATTTTAGTGAAGATTACAGATTGTAAATATCATACATCTATGATAGATCCATGTTCAAAATTTCCAGATCAATAGTGGAGAATAATCTTGTAGAATGAGGTAGTTCCCGAGATAAGCATTAAGAAACATGAGTGCTTGTGGACAAATAACCGTTATGATCAACGGCATAGATAAGTCTTGGAGAATATCAACAGCTGTGAGTTATTTTTCCGATTCAGCTAGCGCAAATTAATAAAATCCCATGTACACGAAATTCTTATCAAATCTTCGTTATGGTATTTGGGGTCCACCATTGATCTAGATTTGACGGTCCTCAGGGATTTCACATGTTCAACAAGAAAGGGAGTTAACGGTGGATGGGTGCACGGAATTCTTAACCATCCACCTTATGGTATTTAAGATCCGATGGTCCTCAGGTATTGCACACGCCCAACAAGCAAGGGAGTTAACGAGAGAGGGGTGCATGAAATACTTAACCATCTTCCATATGGTATTTGATATCCACCATCAATCCAGATCTGAAAGTCGCCAGGGATTTCACATGTCCAACAAGCGAGGGAGTTAACAACGGGGATGTGCGTGAAATAATAATGTAATCCAGTTCAACAAAAACTTGAAGTCTACTCTTCGCTAACATTGGAAGAATTTTCAACTCAAAATGGGCCTCCTAATGAAAATAATAAAATAATATTTATTAATTTTGGAGGAAGAAAAGGAAAAAACTACTTTTTTGTTCATATTTTCAACATATCTCCCTATTTTTTTACTCAAATTTCAATCGGGAGAACTCCCTAGATGCGGAATTAAATTTTGCATCCAATGAGTACCCATACAACATACTTTTGACAGACCCCACTACCCCAATGGGTACTCATTGGATGCAAAATTTAATTTCGCATCTAGGGAGCTCTCCTGATCGAAATTTGAGTAAAAACAAGGGGATATATGTCGAAAATATGAACAAAAAAAGTAGTTTTTTTTATGATACCTATCCCCAAATTTCTATTATTTAAAATTTAAATAAATTTCATTGGATAACAAATGATGACATGGAATTTGAATTAGGGTTGAAAGGTCCATTTTGAGTTGAAATTTCATCTAATGGCGTTAGAGGGATCATAGGCCAGGTAGGTTGAATTTAGTGGTTCAATTAAATTTGGAGTCATCTAAACATTGGTATTAGACTATATAAGGATGGCGTACAAGCACTCAACACCTTCAGTATACTCGTAAACAGTTACACTACAGAAATTAACAATAACTAGAGAGTACATAAAGGAGTACACACCTGTTTAAAAACACTGCTCTCATCAGCAGACCTAAGGAATTCTATTAACATTGCAGCAACATGTAAAGCATACATTCTGACATCTACCGACATGCCTTAAGCTCATTAATCATATGAAACCATGAAGTAAACAAATAACTCTCTGCATAACCACAATCTACCACTTGAGTTGTCATTTTTCCAAATGTATTCCAAACATCGTATGAGTATACTAGTTCATTAGATTCATTATCATTAGAAAAGATAAGATGCTATTTCATCATTTCATTGACACTAAACACATCTTAAACATGAACAAAAATACCCAGAGTTCAATAAAAATAATAGGAACAATACTCAATACTGGAACCATTTGAAATACGAGTCGCAATGAAAAGGGAATAGCCAGGTTCCACCCAACTGTAGATTAGGCACAAATTTATTCGTCTGTAATCACCCCCGAGCTAACTATGCATGCCAAGAGTGGTGATAGTCAACCCCAATTCTAGTTCTCCAGTGAGAAATTCTTTCCTAACACAGAGTACAGCAAGAAATTCCTTCCTCCAGCATACTCAGCAGCATCCCTCCTCCTATCATATGCTTCCTTACTTATCCTTTTTGTTTTGCTCAAGTATTTTGCAGCTAACAGACAACTCCTCCCAATAATTTCCGCTCCACTACCTCTTGATTCCCGAGGGTGATTCTAGCTCCATACTAACATTCCCATGCTGGGTGCAACTTCCTGAGAGTTACCCTTCATGTCCCCCACTCTCGCATGCATAGTTTCTTCATTCAACATGGATGTCCCTATCATTCAGAATTTTATTACAAGCATAATGTTTTAGTTAAATTTGTCCTTCAAGGACCTATTGGAATATTCTAGGTCTGCCAATCACCTTTAAAAAATACAAAAATAAAATAGCCTTCCAAAAATTATCACAAAATTGGGGGATGTTACATCCTTTCCTACTTAATGTAACACTCTCCACAATGTTCTCAGTCGTGTTCCATACTTTCTGGAAACCAACCTGGGTACTTCTTTCACAGAGCATCTTCTAGTCTATGGGTTGCCTCCTCCAGGATAAAGTGCTTCCATTGCACCTTAACAAGAGCGGTGGCTCAGTTCCGAAGCATAGTTTATTTCTAGTCCAGAATGCGCATAGGTTACACCTGGAACTCTCCCTCCTGTTCCACCTTGGAAGAGGCCTGGTCTCCATTATTGTATGGAAATTCTTCCAGATGCAGATAGTCTTCCCACTTGGTGGGTCTCTCCATGACGTACATCCTTAACATGTCCTCAATGACTTGGTTTGTTTGTTCTTTTTCCCATGTGTTTCAGGCTGATAGCTAGTGCTAAAGCTTATCTTGGTTTCCAATCCTGTAAACAATGAATTCCAAAAGTTGTATTTAAACTTGACATCCCGGTCAGAAATTACCATCTTTGGCACTCCATGAAGTTGAAATATCTCCTTCAGGAATATTTCTGCAACATTGACAGCCTTGTAAGTCGATTTCAAAGGTAGAAAATGAGCAGACTTGCTTAATTTATCAACTAAAACCATAATTGAATCATGTTGTTTTTTATTCAAAGGATAACCTGTGATAAAATCCAAATGTATTACCTCCCATTTCCATTCAGGTATTCGTAAGGGTTGTAACAAACCTACTGGATGTTAGTGTCCATCCTTCACCTGTTGACATTCCAAACATATAGACAGGTAATCAACTAGATCTTCCTTCAAATTAGAACAAAAGAATTGTTTCTTGAGGTCTTTTATAATTTTTTGGTAACCAAGGTGTCCTCCATATGGAAATTTGTGCATTTCATTCAAAATAATCAGTTTTAAATGTGCAATCTTAGGCATGTATATCCTTCTTTTAAGCCAAATTAATCCTTTCTGGTCTACTTTGAATTCTATCCCATCCAAGTTCACCTCTTTTGTTAGAAGCTTATTCAGTAGGTTCTTATATTCATCATTCTGGATGCTAACCATTTTTATTTTTCTTAGCAGATCACTTTCTAGTTGACTCACGGTGATCTCATACACTTCGTGAGTTCTTTTGTTGACTGCATGAGACACTTTATTTTCCTTAACTTTGATGTGCTTCACTTCAAAGTCAAATTCACTTAAGAAGGCCATCCATCAAGCTTGTCTGGAATTGAGTCCATGTTGAATAAATATATTCTTTACGGATGTGTTATCTGTCAATAAAAGGAACTTTTTCCATAATAGGTAGTGATGCTACATCTTTAAGGCATGCACTACACTTTCCAATTCTAGATCATGCACTACATAGTTTCGTTCATGATCCTTCAACTTGCAAGATTCATAACATACCACATGCCCTTTTTGAGATAGTACTACCCCAATCCTTACTTTCTAGCATCAGTACATACTGTGTAGGATTTATAGGGGTTAGCTACCTTCAATATCAGGGCCACGGTTAACAACCTTTTTATATTTTCAAATCTCTCCTGACACGTTTTCGACCATATAAAATTTACCCCCTTCCTTTGCAAGTAAGTAATAAGATAGGATATCTTTGATAAACATTGAATGAACCTCTGGTAGTACCTATTGAGTCCCATGAAAGATTGAATGTCGGTGACATCCTTATGTATAGGCCATTCCATAATTGCTTTTATATTATGCAGATCTACCGCAATCCCTTTTTCAAAGATGGCATGTCCTAGGTACTGAATTTATTTATTGAATAATTCACATTTCTTGAACTTAGCATACAATTGGTGGTCTCTTAGGGTCTGCAATACGATTCTCAAGTGTTGTTGATTTTCTTCCTCTATCCTTCAATAGATCAAGATATCGTTAATAAAAATTAACATGAATTGATCCAAATACTTTTTAAAGATGTTATTCATCAGACACATAAATGTGGTAGGGGCATTGGTCAAGCCGAAAGGAATTACGACGAATTTGTAATTCCCATATCAAGTTCTAAAGGTTGCTTTGTTAACATCTTCTTCCTTAATCCTGATATGGTGGTAACCAAATCTCAAAACTAACTTGGAGAAAAATATTTCTCCCCTACTTGATCGAATAGATGATTAATTCATGGCGGAGGATACTTGTTTTTTATGGTCACTTTATTTAGTTGTTTGTAGTCAATGCACAATCTTAAAGTCCCATGCTTCTTCTTGAAAAATAAAAATGGGGCTCCCCAAGATGACACACTAGTCCTGATATAACCCTTATCTAGTAGTTCTTTGTAATATCTTGAATTTTGATCTAATACTTATGGGCCTAAGCCCCATTGCTTATGATGTTACTTTGATGTTTTAATTGGTATATTGGGCTTAATACCCCATTGCACATGAACATGATGATTTGTTTTATATTTTGGACGAAATACAATTGCATATGTTTTATATATATGATTTCATGTGTTGGGAGTGGACCCTGAAGCACATAATCTATGAGATTTTTTTTGTTGAACGAGGATCTCTGGAGCACATGGGTATTCATTAGTACAAAATGAGAAATTAGTGACTAAAAAAATTGCTAAAATCCGGCTAAAAACAACTATTTTTTAGTCGGTGACTAATAGCAGCTAATTTCCACTATCTTATAGCTTAACTAACTTAGTCATATTTCACTTAGTCATTAATAGCTTAACTTATTAGTCATTGATTTAGTCAGTGATTTAGTCATGGATTTAGTCACTGATTGCAACAATTAATGACCAAATATCCGACTAAATAAACTACTAGATGATAACATATTAATGACTAAGATAAATAGAACTAAACGTTAGTTGCACTATAAGATACAGGAAATTAGATACTACTAGTCGTATATATGTGAATTTAGTCATTTTTGTAGTCACAAATTTATGATAGAGCACAGAGGAATTGAACCACCAACCTCCTACCTATAATTAGGCAGGTTCTCTACCATTGAGCTAGCACCCTTTAAGAAGTTGTTATTACTTGATAATGATGATATTCAAATAGATTTTGCATCATTCAAGCATACAAAATAATGAGTATCAAGTTCCTATAGATCCATAATGGCTTACCCTATACTAGTCCTTCAAGTCCTTCTTGCACTTAATAAATTCATTTGAAAGACTTGGAGGACTATTACAAGGTAAGCCATTATGTATCTATAGTAACTTGATAATCATTATTTTGCATGCTTGAATGATGCAAAATGGAAAAATCCCTGAAATTTATAGGAATGACAAGCATGCGTCCAATGTTAAACTATCTACCGAGTCATCTAGAGTCATTGCAAGATATCTGAATTTGACTAAAAATTCATAAATTGAAGATAGTGGTGGATTATGTCATGGAAAGGATAATTTTAGTTTATATAGAAGCAAAGGATGAGAAAATGGAGCAACTCATCACCCAAAATGTATCTAGAATAGTAAAAATAAATATACAACTAGTTCCATTTCACATCAAGAAGAATGGGCATTAACTTCAAGTACTCTTAGCTACTAGATAAATGGAAATGAAATGAGATGAAATATTAGCAACAATACCTTCAAGTTTTCTTGCTGACAATAAGTATGAATACTTATGTGATCATTTCATTCAGAGGTGACTTAAACAACCACTAACCTGCAACCAAGGCAATAAACCATGTTCAGATTGATATATAAATAAAATAAAATAAAAGGTAAAGATATACTATGCCAATCCCACTATCATTTATACCTCAAAGGAGAACTACCAAATCTCCCACATTTGTCCAAAATGGAATGCCATTGTTTAAGAAAAATAAAAATAAATTGAAAACATGAAAGTAGTAATTTACTCTACCTGTCTCTTGGATGCAATAAAATTATAAATGGACAAAAAGAAGAAAACAATGTGGTTTAGACCTTCCTTGATATACTCAGATATGAATTATGATCCTACCTTTTCTCTTAGGAGACAAGTCACTAATGAAAAAATTGGCATACCTAAGAGAGAGAGAGATAGGTAGTTGTAGGGTAGAGTGAGGCAAATTCATACTTCAAGGTATCAATCAAAATAGTCTAGAAAAGAGGATGAACTTCCAATCCCATTGTTGTAATAAATGATAGTCTTTTAGGACAGTCATACATTGGGAAAATAGAAGCGCTTTTTGAATGTGCATAGGGAGCCTTATCCCACACTATAGCACATCCATCAGACTACGACACACTTCCATACATAGTAGTAGCCTCAAGGAGGTTGAAAAGGAGAAAAAAAAACCTCTATAAACTCTAAACAAGCTCAACATGCTCCATAAGTATGAACAAGAACCACAACAACCCTAGCAAAGGTCATGGTAGGAACCAACAATAACACACTCACATAAAAGACCTTAGGAAAGTCAACAAACCACAGATCGAGTCAAGGTCTCCCAAGGAACAATCATGGTTCAGTCTAGCAAACTCAACAAAGGTCACAACCTAGCTTAGCATCCCCAAAAAGGCCATGACTTATTCCAAACAACTCATAGAGGTCACAGATCTGTCCAAACATCCCACAGAGGTCACGGTTCTATCCAAACAACCCAAAGAGATCATGGTTTTGTCCTAGCATAGGTGACAGCTCAGTTCAAGGAAACACACAAGGTCACGACTCAATACTAGAAACCTCAAAGGTCATGGTAGGAACCAACAGTAATGTTACACTCACAAAAAAGACCTTCGAACAATCAGCATACCACATATACACCACTGGTTACTTTAGTTGTACCTTTTCTAGCTCTTGGTCTAGGTAAGTCATCGTAAGTTTAAAAAAAATTCACATTCTTGTAAAGTCTTAGGTAAACCATGATTTAACGTAAATTCCTACAAAAAATTTCTAGTTCTTTCTTCTTTTCATTAATAAAAAACGTCATTGAACATGTATCAATTAGAAAGGATTGAGAAGTTAAAATTAATTAGAATACGTAGATGATGACCCCCTAGAAACTAGCAGTAGAATTTATTTGATTCTGAGATGAATGTTTTTAATCGTTTAGGCAAACAATAATTTTCTGTAGTTAATGAATTGACCAAACTTTCCTCATGGATATTATCCATAAGATTCATTCTTACAGGACTGTGAAATGAAATTTGTTGATTATAAACTCCTAACTTCCAAATTTTCAAACTCTGCAAGCTCTATCATCACCTCCAGAATGTTTATCTTCGATGCTTTAGCTAAGAGTGATAGGAGCTCATGTTTATCATTTGTGCCATGAAGAAACATTAATTGCTAATAACGTAAGCAACTTATAGTAGACTTACAATTTTTATTAGGATCTGTTTCCAAAACAAAATAAGAAAATCTTTAGTTTGAAATTTTGATTATTCCCATTATTTGGGATCAGTATACATTTCAGATGTCATAACTTAATTTTAGAAAGAATGAAGTGATTTCCTTATCTACAAATAAATAAACTTACACATGTAGAAATGCTTCATAAATAAGGAAACTTGAATTAGTGGACATAGTTCCACAGCTATTCTACCATGTCTAAGCTTTAAATCATAATTAATGTGTACGCATCCTGCCATGGATGAAGAAGTGTTGATTAATATATTCTCTTCTTTTGTTAGAATCATTGAAGCCAAATTCATGAGGGATGATTTGAATGGTTCAAGCAAAGGTTATTGTTTTGTAAAATTTTATGGCATCCATTATATTGTTCAAGCTACTTCATGTATGAATGGTTATAGGTTGGAAGGCATCAAAATTTGATTGGAAGAACCAAGCATTGGAAACGCTGAGACAAAAAACATGGTGGTGAATGCTTCTAACTTTTGATGATAATGCATATTAACTACAATAATTCAATGAGAAAATGTAGCGTGTGATGAAGATTAAAGTTAAATAACATAAACAAAAAAAGCAACAACATCAAGCTTAGGCTCATCAGTTGTTACAACAAGACCAAGACCCAAAACAAATGCATTCCCAATCTAATGGTTACTCATTCCATAAATCATTTATCAATATAAAGTGTATGCTCCAAATATGACATAGCAGTGGGGCTTCTGCGAGCATTTCAGCATGGAAGTGGTGCACCATGATTATGCATCTACAACCCTTTACATGCCACATGGAAATCCTTCTTATCAGACACAATTTCTGATTCTGCAACCATGGAGGTTATCAATGACACAATACCAAAACCCACTTCACATCCACTAAATCCAAAAAACACCCATTTCGCAACCAAGACTAAGTTTCTACAAACATACATTGCAAAATTATATCAAACCCTCCCTGAAAAACTATCTCTCTTTGGTGCCAAGTGCTAAGAATGTTACTCTTAGTGTCCCCGGGTTGAGGAAAATCATAAATGTGGCATGGCATTTCTTCATGGTCTTTCTTCCCTCTCCAATTACAACAAAAGATCCTAGGACTTCATGGCAGTTACAGGTTGTAGAAAGAGTCTTATAGGTCATTCATGTTTCTCTATGTTGCTTGAGCACCTTTCTACCCATCATTTGGGGCAAGATCAAAGGTGTGAAGGAGGAATATGAATCAATGAATTGGAGAACACCCACTTATGAAAGAACACCTTACCTTTTTTTGGAGGTACAAAGCATGACACATGGAAAAGAAAAGGGGTTAATGAGCATAGGAGAGAAGCACCCTACTTGGAAGGATTCCATGTGGAACTAAAATTGCACTTATTATGGTCAAATGTCCACTTAATGTTTTTTTGACCATGGGAAATTACGAACCTCCCAACGGTATATACAACAACCCACAAGCCAGATATACCAATAACTTGTGACTCAACGGGGTCCAAGACATCCAAAATCCAACAGGGGCGAGCCTCTATCCTAGGGGTTGCCTACCCTTTGAGTCTCGTCAAAACTAGCCAATGAGCAACCCTACCCCCCGTTGATTTTGAAAATATCCACTTAATGTTGATCACCCTCTTCAAGGAGGTGGATAGGGCATGGTCCAAAGCAATGAATTGCTAATTAGTGGTTTTGATCATCCATACCGAGAGAGTAAGAAATTCCCTAATGGAGGATATTCTACATATTTGAAGTTGTATTTCAAATTTGAAGAGGACTATTGGAGTAAAGATGCATTTTTCATGGCATGTTTCTCATATCTAGAGGCATAATTCAACTTTTATATCCCTAGGGGTTGAGGACAAATTACTTGATGTATTTCTACATATTAGAAGGTGTATTTCGCCTTTGATGAGGGCTTTGGAGTAAAAACATTATGTTCACGGCATTTTCTACATTTTAATAAGAAAGATATTTGTTTGGGGAGACACCATGTGGCACTTTTGACATGGTCAAACCCTCGAATGGAGAATAAATGTATGCTTTAATAGGATCTCATGAGTTAAACATACGAGAATTAGCAATGTGGACCTATTCAAGGAATTTTATCCAATCATAAGGAAAATAATAAGGGAGTGCTCCTCCTTATGAGGATTCTAGGGATTTGTAAAGAAATAATATTCTATGGGAGAGTTGTTGGAGGTGAATACTATAAAAGGATACCATTCTTATTTGTTGAAGACATGTTTGGAAGAGGGAATCATCTCATTCATACAACAACTCAAACTTGGTCAGCAAGAGTTTGGATCAGTTTGCTTCAGTTTGCATTAGTTGCAGCTGTCTTATACAACCATTCTCCTACAAGATATTTCTTAGTATGTGTTCCCTAGAGGAAAGTTCAAATTGTTGTAAAGGAAGCTTATTATCTGCTCATGTCCAAACTTAGTCATCTCATTTAGAGGATGGATTATTAATTGTTTTGTGGTTTTATTCCTTGAAATGTTTCCCTGTAAAATTCTTATGTTCCTGTTCATAATTTGTGGATGATTTTATATTTTTTTTCTACTGCTACATAACTCAAAACTCTAACTACTGATGATATACTATACAAGTCTAATAGAAGTTTAAAAAAGAAGACTATTACTGTTATTAAATTAAAATCCATGTTAAAATTTAACAAAGCATACCTCGTCAAGTGCCCATTTGAAATGTGTTGTTGGAAGGATCTCATCTCTAAGATTAATCTCATCAATTTAACCAAACTTTCACAAAACTGTCCACGTGGTTTTGATTCATCCTTTTTCAATAAAAAGTACATGGAGAAAAAGAAATCCAGTCAATGTGAGGCTGTGTTTATTGACACCTTCTAGAATTTTTTCTGAAACAACCTTCTTCACCTCAACAATTTCCGAAGGTTGTAGAGGAGCATTAAAGAATTTAACCTGCTCAAACACAAGATCACATGCATTTCATGAGATCATATCCTAAATATGATTAATTCTTAATGCTACTTGGCTTCCAAAAAGTTTCCATAATCAAAATAAATTTTCACAAAAGACATTGCATATTTTTAATCTAAAGATTTATGTCGATTCTTCTTTAGTTATAATGACATAAACCATAAAACCTCATAAAGGTACATACCATTATTAACCAGTCCACTATATATTGTCTCATTTCTGCAGAGATCAAGACAACTTGTACAGTAGTTAAGTAAGATGGTTGTATGTACATTGAGATCTGCACAAAATTGGTAAGCATGAATTCAGAATAAGTTAGAAGAAGCTATTAAACACAACAATAATGCAAGGATGGGAGGTTTTAATGGAATAATATATTTAACACACCTTGGATTCAAGTTTGTGTTACAAAAACTGTCCATTTTTCCACGCTAATGAGTGGGGGCCCTTGTGAACTTTGCCCTTCCAGAAATTCATCTGTTGGCTTTGGATACAAGCAAAGAGCCACATTTATTAAAGGGGTAAGCTTTAGATTCCAATCATCAGGAATATATTTTGGGAGGAAATGTAGAACACATAAGTTTCAAGGAGTTTTATAATTGAATAAGTTTCTTATCCATTGTGAATAGTGGCCTCTTTTCATTGCTTAATAGCTCAACCAGTATGCAAGATTGTATAGTATTGTCTTTATTATGAATGTCATGTCACATTAAGTATTTGATAGTAAAGCACAACAAACAACTGTCAACACATAAGAATATATGAGACAACTACTAATTTGTAACTCTGTAAACTCTAATTGAAATTGACTCGTTGGACTCCTAAAAGATGGAGAAACAATGAAGAGCATTCCAGATCATAATTCTATGTTGGAAGATTTATGTTTCGTTAATAGTTTATACTTCACTTAAGAAACTAAGAAAACATAATTCGTGAACCTGAAATTACACCAATGCACCAAAATAATTGTTAAAAGAATCAAGATGGAAAATGCTTACTTCAAATTTCTTCATAGAAAAAGACATGCTACATTTACAGGTTGATATAAAGAAGCAAGTAGCATCATTAAAAACTACACAGATTTGAATGCATGTTCCTCTGCATAGAACCTATTATCATTAACTTCCAATGAATGAAGGGGTAAGTTAAAATGGCAGCAAGTACATCTGAAAATGTTAATCATTAGAATATGCGATTCGGCTAAGAAACCATATGTGCCTTCTTCATCCAAAGGCATCAAACACATTAATCCTCTATCCATCAGTGTTCCAACCTTAAACTAATCAACCATATCATTGAATCAACAAATTAGAAATGTCAAAAGCATATGTTAACAGAAAAAAATAAAAAAATAAAATAAAATTGCAAGTGTTAGATGAGATACACAACTAAATTGAGAAACAGTCAAATATCAATTGATGGCTCATATGAATTCAAAATTCTGGATCATTTTAAAAAGATTTGAAAATGCATCAGTCAATTGACGTCTTGCAACCATTTCACTTCAACTTCACTTGACAAATCAGTGCATCCTACATAACTAGCAGTAATCTTGGCAATGCTAAGCAACACCTTCAAAATACCTCTCTTTGCACTAGTTCTACGGGAAGATGAGACCATCCACAGAAGCCAATCAAAATGACCATGACTTCCGTTACAATGATGGAATATAAGGCTGCATCCTTAATATTCTAAAAAAGTAATCACGTATCTTTGGTAGTAAATGGTTCTATGAGGTAGCTACACAAAAAAATGATTATTAAAATTTAGATAGATCCTGAAAAGTACCTGGCTCTCACTATAACTGTTCAGTTATGTAGAATTTTTCCTTACCCAGACATGTTAGACATATGTTCATGGTGCTCCAGAAAGTACAGAACACACATATGACCCAAAGAAATTGCATGATAGGACTCAGCAAGATCATATATACTTGCAAAATCCTAAACAGAAAAAACAGATCTCATTGCTGAGGCTGGCTAATATCATAAAAAAAAGGAAAAGAGACAATGAAATAAAGGAATACTTGTGCAATATAATATTCACACAAACATTTGAGGCCTTCTAAAATATATTAATCAACAGCTCTCAAAAGGTCTTGCGCAATATCTGTTGTCATCTCTACTGTGCCAGTGTATATAAATCTGACACCAATACCCCATCAGAATCATCAAACATTCTCATTAGAGAAATTTTGGGGTCTAAGATGGGCCTCCTAAGGAAAATAATAATAATAGTTAATATAATAAAATAATATTGATTAATTTTGGAGGAAGAAAGAAAAAAACTACTTTTTGTGTTCGTATTTTCGACATATCTCCCTGTGTTTTTACTCAAATTTCGATCGGGAGAGCTCATTGGATGCGGAATTTGATTTCGCATCCAACGAGTACCCACATGGCATACTTTTGACAGACCCCGCTACCCCAAAAACAAGAAATACTTGAAAAAATGTGATGATGATGTCATCATCAGGTTTTTTCACGTATTTCTTGTTTTTGGGGTAGCGGGGTTCATCAAAAGTATGCCTCGTGGGTACTCATTGGATGAAGAATCAAATTCCGCATCCAACGAGCTCTCCCGATCGAAATTTGAGTAAAAACACAATGAGATATGTCGAAAATACGAACAAAAAAAGTAGTTTTTTTTAATGACAAATACGTCAATTCAACCATTATGGTTGACTTATTTTATTGAAATCCTATTGGTTCTTGAATTCCAACTCACAAAAACTTATTTTGGCACGTTTTCTTATAAGGCCCATTTTATACCCCAAATTTCCTCTAATGTGGATAAAACATATTTGAGTTCTAAGATTTCATAGTTTCTTTCATATTTAGCTTGAACTCTTTATAACATGAATGAATCCTTCATTATTTCCATAATCCACACATAGAAGAAACCATAATAATTACCTCATCATTAGATCAAAGACTACCCAGGTTATATTTGGAATTTCAATATCCTTTTCCTCTTTTTCCTATTGAAGGTTCACAAATTTAACCCCAAACAATTTCTAGTTACAGTTTGAAGCCACAATGCACTTAACATGTTTGACAATATCAAATTCTAAGGTAAACAATGCAATCTACATCAACTACAAATGATATAACTTGAATTTTATAGGAATTGAAAAATCAGAGACAATCCATATTTAAGATAACCACTTGTATCCCATGCCAAAACAAAAGGACACTCTACCTAGTAGCCACCATCAAGCATGGCACAAAATACATCTAAAGATGACAGAAGTGCAATCCTGTGGGCATAAAATCACCTACCTGCATTTAAGCACCATATTGTTTGCATTTGTTAGAGTGAAAACAACATTCTATAATAACTAATTCAATATTTCTAGAAATATTTATCTTAAATTTTCCATAGAAGCCAATTCAGCCTCCTTTGAGTAGCTATCCCCTTTCAAAGATATAATGGTATGCCATTTACAATAAACTTATTAAATGTGTTAGTCGCTCATCTTTTACTAAAAAGGTAACATGTGTGACTATTGACATACTTCTCTCCCAAATATACGTGCAAAGTTTTTTAAATATGAACAGCAAACATAGATTAAAAGAAATTCATTTCAAAACTAAATTGATCATCTTGTTTATTAGAGTAGAAATACATTAATAATCAACATATATCAAGTACAGAGAAATCATATAGTTATGCATATCATATCGTGTTCCCAAAATTCATCCAATATAAATCTTTTAAGCAAACACATTTCATATACTACATTAAACATCATCAAAGTGTTGGAAATTGTGCATCTCCTCATTTGCCTGTCCAAAAGAAGTTGAGTTCTAAAGGTGGGTCGGGAAAGTAGGAGAAATGACCCAAATAAATCCTATCAGTCTATAATAATGGAAATGGTTAGATATACTAACTTAACAGGATTCTCCAATCTAGATAGAAAGAAGGAAATACTTATGCACCCACATTGGCACACACTAGGACAATGCTAGCAATGAGGAAGCAATTGGGTTTGATTGATATTAGCCACATTTTGTCAAACATTTCCAGTGCTTATTCTGCAAGCCCTTGATTGACATAATCTACAATCATCACCGTCCAGGAGGTCACATCCTTCTAATCAAAGAATCTACAAGGATAAGCCACAAATCAACACTTGGAATACATATTCATCTAAACGTTTTCTAGGAATCAACATGGCTGAATGAAAAATTATATGATTTAGCTGCGTGGTCACTCTATCCACTAATGCTTTGATGTTGGCATATGTATTTGTTTCTTTTCAACACTGATAATTATGCATTTTCTCTGTTTCTCTTTCAACACTGATAATTATGTATTTTCTCTATGCAACAATTGTGTGCCTCTACGCATATTCCCCTTTCCAGGTTGTGCATCTATGCCCTATGTTGATCCTCCAATGAATGCAATCCTTGTGTTAGCATCGGATGGTTGGTCAATATGGTTTTTTCTTTTTCATTTTTTAATGTAGGGAAGGTAGCAACAACAACCTCATATGCGGATGTACTCTCACTCTCCCTCCCATGGACTTCGGTGGAAAGTTTGTCCTAAAATTTTCCCTAACAACACCACTGTTACCATGTGGCCTTGTTACTTTTCCCCAAATGCACCTATAAGTACTTCACTTCTGCTTGGTTTTCACCTTGTAAATATAGGCCATCATTTTGCCAATATACTAGTCCACTTCCTCTGGTGTATTGAATATTTCGATTTAAATAAAAGAAGTGTTTGGGTATTGATTTGATTTCGACCTTTTGTAGCCAAGGATGATCTCTTGAACATACAACCTGATACACTCTCCTTGGAGTCCTTTCACCATCTTCACTTCTCACAGTCCTCCTCTACATACAGACACTCAAAACCCTATTGAAACAACTTTACGTATATTTATTTAAATGGTAATGCAAATGGGTATTGGAAAAAGGGAAGCTTGGGGAAGGATTAAGGGTTTTATTACATAGAAGGTATTATTTAAGGAGCCTTCTCCTTTGTAGATTTCCTCGTTTTTCCAAAATATATAAGGATCTCCCTGTGTCTTTGTTCCTTTATCGAAGTTTCTCTTCGCCTTTACACTGCCATGCGAATTGATGTAAATCAATGATTGGCCGAGGTTCGATCTAAATATCCCCCGCTAAGAACCCTATATACTATGACCTAACTGATTTGTCTTTTTCCATTCCACAACAATTCTACGAATCCATTCATAGGCCTCTCAAAGGCTTCATATAGCAAATATTTAAACAAAGATGATGAAAAACATAAGACATATTTCTAAGCGATGGAAAAAAAGAGAGAATATTTTTCTAAAACAAGGCAGTAAAAATAATCACCATACTGTTCCCTTTTTACTCTGAGATGGCTGGGATGAAGCTCATGATACCTGCACGTTATGCTTCACCAGATTTGGATCAAAATGCATAAAATTAGGCAAATTTCAAGTGAGGTAATTGTGTGATTGGTGTTGTAAGAAGATTTCTTATATGGATATATCACAGTAGTAGTAAATAGCATGAAAAAAATTCAACCAATGGTATAACCAATAAATAAGATCGGGCTCCCAAAACAAACTACCAATTCAATCCCACGATGTAAAACATGTTTTCTAATTTAAGTGATGCATGTGAAGAATTCGTTTGTTTGTGCTTGCCACATTTCAAAATTTCAGTGAGGTACACAAAGTCTATGAATGAATGCTACTGTAAATATTAGTAGCAACCAACAGAGCTGAATAAAGTATGAGATGTTTCTTTTAATTTTCTAATCTAACAATTCTCATAAAGTTGAAAATTATTTAAAAGAAATCAAAATTATAAATAAGATTTCGTTTGAGATCTTACAAAATATTCTAAATTTTTATATAAAAGTACTTTATTCTATATTAATTTATAGTGGTTGATGTTCTAAGTAAATGAAAAATATTTAGTTATTTAAAATTACTATAAAAAAAGACAACCATGGATATTGAGACTTAATCTAATAAAAAATTGTAATGTAATTTCTTAAACTCTTAATTGCATAGATCTTGCAACATCTCTTACATAAAAATAAAAAGATTGTATTTAATTTTTTAACTAAATTATAAACTATATTTTTTATTATACAAATAGTCTCTATGAAATGCAGAAATGTCAAAATGTATAGTCACATGTAAAATCTATAACATTTCAATAGGTATTATCTAGTACAAATGATTCCTTTGTTTCTCTTGGAAGGATAGTCCTATGTTTTACATGTACAGAGGCTATGTTTACAAAGATTGGATACTTCACTCCATTGTAGGTACAATACATGCGATTCCTTAGTTTCTAATGGAGCTATTTTTTATGGAGTCGACTTGCTATCCCTCTGACTGGAGTTTTGTATAAGTATTACTGGTAAACCTTTGGATATCTCTTACGATTTCAATGTTATAATGATTAGATCTCTCAGAGCCATTCAAAAAGGTGTGTTTGCATCATATTCAACAGATAATGACAGGCTATCTCCTTCTGCAATGTCTAGCTCGATGGCATGGACAATGACTATAGGCCCTAGCACCATCGATGGAGAGTTCCCATCTCCTGTAGTGCTTGGGAACATAAAATATATAGGGGATACTCACTTGTAACCTATGGCTATCCAATAATAAGTGCATTTGGTTATGGAATTGGATTTGAAACCATGATTTCTTGTTTTTTTTTTACAATTAAATTCATAAAGGGTTTAGATTTTGGAAATAGAATTCCTTCAAAGGGGTACTAATTATGTCACCCAACTTTGTTTCTAATAGATATTAAAAACATCCACAATGCTACACCAACCTTGGAACATTGGAGCTTCCTCTCCTTTAGGAATAATAGATTATTGTCAACAGAGATGTGTTCAAGATTTGACACATCAATCCATCTCTTTGCAACAAAAAATATTGCAAACAATCCTAACAAATACATGTTCCAAGCATTAACTATGCCTATTCATGATTTGTCGCAAATTTCACCAATGGTTAAGATGCAAAGCAAGATGATTCTTATCAACTAGAAAAAACAAATATTGTTATGTGTAGGGAAGTAAGTAGTGCTATCCTAAAATTTATCGGTACAATCATGATTACTAAATGGTTCACTCGGAGTGGTCATGCAAATTGTATAAACATGTGGATCTATCCCTTTTAAGTTACCAGCCTATGTTTTCATTGCATTTGTTAATTACATTGGCCCTCCATGGGACCAATCTCAACCAAATCACATACCAATTCTACCCATAAATCGAAGTAACAAGGAACAAATCCCCCTCAATATGGCTTGGGAATTAACTATCCATAAATCCCAAGGACTAACATTAACAACGTCAACCACTAATATTGGAAACAATGAACCCCAAGTATTGACCTTCTACAACATTAAAAGGAATGTGAATTGCACCATAATTATCCTTCAAACACTATTCAAAGATGAAATACATTTCATATGTATCACTTTGAATGAAGGAAGAGGCACGCTTCCATTCTTTGTCCATTTCACACTTAAAATTGCAACCCTCAATCATTGCACCCCCACCCCCCCATCAAATGAAAATACCAATGTTGATTGCAAATATAATTATAGTCAAACTTGATCACTACCTAGCCCTTTATTGTTTTAATCACATATGTATACTTTATTGTGTGACAAATTAATGTACATTTCATTTTACTTTCCATAGATTACATGGGGAGTCTATTTATAGCTGATTAGTATTGCAACAAAGTTTTCCTTTGAGTTTTATTGACTACAATTCCTACCATAGATTCGTAAGACTTGCATTCAACACATTGAATTTATTATCTCTACATACGCACAAATTTCTTTCATCTTACAATATATTGAATTTATCTTCAGTGTTTGATTTCGCCCACTTCGAGGGTATGCTAGTTTTTAAATAATCCCAAAATATTAAAGGAGGGGATAGAAAAATGGTAGGTCATAAATGAAGTTTGAAGAGGCCTTTTAAGAATAGAAAATGTATTTGAATGTATTGGGAGGATATGTTCAAAATATATCTTTTTCATTTTTTCTTTGGGTAATAGCTTTGGGAAAGGGGGTTTAAATGAGAAAATGGGTAAAGGATAGGTCTTGGGAAAAATAAAATGGAAGGGTTTAAGATATCCTAGAAGAAGAGATGTTTTTATGGGTCTTTTCCCTTTTTTAAACAAAAAAAGGATGTTGGTTTTTTTTGCAAAGAGGTACTTATGGAGAACATTTACAACATTGTGGATATATGCATAGGGAGAAAAAATATAAAGGACGTGACCAACAAATTAGTTGGAGTATGTAAAATTTATAAATTTCAACTAACAAGATGCAATAGATTTTAACTTGCCGAAACTTTGATTGGCCATCGAAAGGGTCAAATAGTCATAGTCTCAAAATTTGGAAAATGAAATATGGAGACAATCAAAGCAATATGGACTCAACATTAACTGAAATGTTCAACAAGGCTATCCAAAGCTCTAAGTCAAGGTGAGTGAACCAAGCTACCAGTTTATGCAAGGGTTATGAAGAGACCAATATGGTAACACTACAAATGGGAATAAGAACTGAAACATATGAATGCAACACAGGACTAATGGGATTGAGGATTTAATAGAAGATCAGGAAACATAGTTTCTTTCCATTGACATTTGCTAACTTGTTTCGGGATAGAATGGAATTGCACTACCTTCACTACATCATTTTCAAAAAAACATACCTACCTACCTATGTTTCAGTATTATAACCAATATTATCAAGGAAATGTTAAAAATTCATAGTAAACCAAGAAACTTACCTGTGAATTTAACCTACCTACCTAAGCTTTAGTATTATATCCAATATTATCAAGAAAAAGTTAAAAATTGACAATAAACCAATAAACTTACCTATGATTTTAACCTACCTACCTAAGCTTCAGTATTATAACTAGTATTATCAGGAAAAAGTTAAAAATTCACAATAAACCAAGAAACCTACCAGCAAATTTAACCTAGCTATCTATGCTTTAGTATTATAACTAATATTATGAGAAAAATTTTATCAATTCATAGTAAACCAAGAAATTTACCTGCAATTTTGTAAGGGAAGAAGGTGATTCTGACTCTAGAGCTGTAGAATTCATGTCCCGCCTCTTCAAGAGCCTCCTGGTTCTCTCCAATGTTATTTTATCGATGGCAGCAATTTCAATTAAATACCAAAATTATTAACCCCTAACCCCACAAATTCCATTTTGGATTCAGAATTGTTAACATGCATAATGTCGGAGATGGAAAATAGACAATTTACAAAATTTACACTTCATTGTCAAAATTGCAATTTTCCATGACACAATTAAAATTGAGTAACATAAATGACTAATTCATATTCTTCTAGCTAGTCATTTTTATGCTGTGACTAAATTGGTCGTTTATATTAGTCATTTTTAACTGTCACTTATTATCTATTCATATTTGTTAACTGGTGACTAAAGTAGTCGTTAATTTTAGTTGTTTATATTTGGGTCAATCAAAATTGCTCATATTTAGTAGTAAATCACTTGAAAAACCCATGGTGACTAGAATTTTTAGTCACGTAGTCACTAATCCCTCATTTTGTACTAGTGATTTGATGTTTGTGTTGAGCAAGAAGATCTGGAGGACATGAGTATTTATATTTTTGTTGAGAGAGAAGCTCTAGAACACGGGAATTATGAAACATTTGTGTTGAGCATGAATCTCTGAAGCGCGTGAAAAGATAAAATTGGAAGTGTTGGAATAAGCCCTGGATCCTTCCAAGTTTATGTTGAGCATAAGCTCTGAAACATTGGATCCTTAGCCATTGTATCCTTAGGCGTATCATACAAATACATCTTAGCATTAGTGTTGAGCGAGGAGCTCTGGAATTGCACTAATTTTGTAACTCCCTATTTTTTAGCATTGAGTATGGGCTCTAGATAAGTGCTAGGAGTTACTGGGAAATTAATATGTTGAATGAAAATGGCTCTCATAAAAAATTGATCCCATCTTACTTATTTTTAAGTCATTAAATGAAATTTTGAAATTTTGTATCTCATCAAGCACTGAAGAACTACCATGTTATAGCAGGGAATCCAACATGCAACGAGGTTTAGAGTTGCCTAACGTAGTTAACCTAACCCCTACCTAAAGACCTTATTAAACAAAGTGACTAAGCTAAAAGAAAAGTGGCATATGATTAGAGATTATGCTATATGATACCTAAAGTTAAAAGGTTAACAAATGGTATATATATATAAATATATAATTTATACATGATATGTATAAAAGAGTAAGCATAGTAATAATACTAGTAACTTAAGCAGTAAAGAAAGGATCCACATGTTATTTTTATTACTAAGGATAATAAAATATTAAAATACCTACAAGAGTCAAAGTAATATCTAGTCAAAAGTTTCTAAGTTAAATATTAAAATAACCTAAATTAAATAAAAAGTGTTATTTCAAGAAATCAGATGATTCTTGATTTAGCTTCCCCTTTTCCTGAAAAATCTATCTATAAATACCTAAGACAAATAGAGGCTTGGGGACCTATCTATCTTTGGATGATTCCATAATTCTACCTGATAATATTCAAGAGTGTTCCTAGAAAAGATTTTTCTTAACAGGAAAAAGGAAACTAATACAGAACCTGATATCCCAGATAGGGAAGCTCTAAGCTACTTGCATGTTGGAACCATCTCAGGAGAAATCCGTATTGAAAGCATTAATGGTCCCAGGTCATCGTTGGGTGGAACGTGGTAGTTACCAACTTATTTGGTTATCTGAACACAGGTCATATATGTTTATGAATTTGTTAATGATGGGTATCTGAGTGTGCACGATTTTTAGCCATTAAAACAACTTCAACTTGTAGGTATGAGGTTCTGGATTTTTCCCTTGCAAGCTACACAATTTTTCTTATTAAATGAGGAGATTAAATTCTGAATGGATAATTTGTAACTGTCCGTTGTAGCTAGGTTATTTTTTGCATTACTTATTTCTTCACTTACAGGTTAAATTCATTATTCCCTACAAGATGTATTTCTTTTAACATAGGTTAGGCTATTTTATCAATTCAAACATTGCATCCTAGTTAGGAAAATATATCTTATTTATATATATAATGATGGACTATCACCTTTATTTTTATCTGTAGGAGGGTTCTGGTTTCTCTTATTTTATGCATTTTATTTCATCATTTATAGGTTAATTTCAATCTTCTCTCACAGAGGTATTTCTTTAAACATAGTTTAGATTTTAAAGTAAGTTATATTCCTTGTCTATTATTTCAAATTCAAAACATAAAAATAATATCAGAGATTTTGTACCTGATGTTAGCACTCAGAATGTACCCAGGTTGTGAAAGGTAGATCCGAAGGTAATAGCAAAAACCACTTTTAGAAAGAAACTGGCTTTTCTTTCCAGAGAGGGATCTCTCAAATACAAATTTAACAAGGCCAGATATATGTCAACACTCAAAATTGTATAGATGGTTGAAACAATACACATAACCATTGGGCATGGGGTCACATATATATAAAAAATATCACAAAATCATATGCGCAAGAGTTCATCAAAGGCAAGGTAACCATTCAATCACAGTCATTCATTTAGTTCATTTGGAACAGAAGAAGTAGAGAACAGTCCATCAATACAGAGCATCAAGAGATGAATTCTATACTAACTTTAGCAGAAAGGTTTATAAAATATTTGAAACAATGATCAGAGCATAACCAGTATGAATTCTAATCATTCAACACTATGTTTCAAATATGAAGGAAACAGAATGGAGTGTAACATTGGAAAAAACAATCACAAAGAAAGAGAAGCATAGGCTATAATATAAATGGCACAGGAATCTCTGATAATTCATTCGCATTCAATTTTGCTCTTCAAAAAATATGTCTTCCAAAACATTCAATAATAGAATGGGTTCCAACCCCCATCTCATAAAATAAATGCACTTATATACATAAAATGATTCATCTTCCAAGAAGATTTATAACTGAATAACCGGCTTAATCAAAGTCTTGTAACTATATTCCTAACTCCTAGGAATAAACTACTAGCTTTGATCCTAACAGATTATTAAATTAAAATCAACTTGGTAACAAGGCTTGTTCAAGCAGCTCCTCAACGCGCAACACCTGTCGTCATGAATGAAGGATATATTTTGTTTTTCCAAATCTCTCTATGGCCCTCCACTACTCCGTGCTTGGAATATCATATTCAACCATCTCTCGAATGGACACATCCAACTCCATGTATGCTTCATAAGACACTTTAGGCAAACCTCCCCTGATGATTAGGAATTTCTGCAATATTTCAAAGTCTTCGATCAGCTTATCCACGATGACTTTCCCTGTCAGCCCCTTTTCCAAATCGTTAAATTTTGAATGGTCCATACGACTTTGTACCAACATGCTGTCATAATGCTCTTGAGAAAACATTCATTCCTCCTCATCCCAAAAGGAAGGAAGGCCATCTTCAAATAGTTCTTTGAAAGCCTGTTTGAAATCATTAACCTATGAGACCATTTCATCAGCTTTATCCTGTATTGTCTTCATCAAGTGGTGCTTATGAATAAATCCTTTTGCTGACAACACCATTGCTACTCTGTCCTTGACTCCTATATCATGCAGTTTATTGTATGTTAATGAATTTAAGAAATTTAGAGCATTCTGAGATGTGCTGAGGGGTTTCCTCTCCATAGTTTCATTTACTAACTTCAGTCTTTGATTGGCTAAGTTGATCAATATGCTTTGACCATCAATGAATTTTAAATAGTGCCTGAACTTAGTAATTTATACAGATAATGTATCCCAAATTATGTGCTTTGCTCCCTGGAGAGGACCCTTCCCTATATTTATTTCCTTCAATTCATTAAATTTCTTTTGTCCCTGATTTCTATCTTACAATATTTTATTTTTATTTTCAGTTACGTTGGCCAGCTCGGATTTGACCTTTTCATTTTCCACATTTAATTCTCTTATTTCTTCATCCTTCAGGATGACCTGGGACATAGGCACTAGTAAGTCATCTGCAGAGAAATTGTTCAATGGTTTTTCAATATTCACAATAGACAGGTCTTCATCAGTGGGAGTTTGGATCATCAATTCCTCCATGATCTCTTTTTCATCGTTTTGGTCCTTTTTCAGCAGGGAGATTTGTGCTATTAGTTCATTCCGCTCTGCTTCCCATTTGTCTTTTTCTTCTTGTAATTTTACAGCTTTTCCTTTATGCTCCATCATCTCCTGGTGGACTTTGTCTTTCTCTTCTTGTAATGCCAATAATTCAGATTATTGAACATGTTCAGTGCTTGGGATCTTCAACCTTTTCTTCAAAACCTGGAGGGCATTGTCCTTTTCTTCCAGAAGTCTTTTGATTGCCTGGGTGTTATCTCTTTCATTTCCTGAGTTGATAATGTCTGCTTGTAGCTTTTTGACTTGAATGGCATTGGCCTTATTTTCAACTTGTTGATGCATATGTAACTTTGGAATGTATTCTTCTATGTATCTTATGTATTGTAACCCGATGTTTATTCCGAGATGTTTCTATTATGTATTTTAGTCATGTTGTCATACCCCAATGTTCCGATTGGGAGGATTAATAATGTAAACAAGTCATGTCAAGTCATTAGGTAAGTCCCCACAGTTTTGGGGCACTTGAGTTATTATACACTAATTAAGGTGTAGGCTCGAGTAGTAATTGTTAGGTTGAGCCTATGTGTGAAAATGAAATTCAAGTGAATGGATGAATATAAATAGAGAGTGAGAGTCTCTCTATTTATCACTTGTGAAATACATCACTTGCTCTCCCAAGTGTGGCGCACTACT
>LPNX011111117.1:70096-95973 GCA_001517045.1 Pseudotsuga menziesii
TGTTGTTGGGAGATCTCTTACTGTTTTGGTGCTGATTCTATCTTAGAGGAAGTTGTGGGGTTTTCTCCTTTATGGTTTCCCCATGGAAAACTCTTTGTGTCTCTTGTCTCTTGTGATGTGCTTATGTTTTATTGATGTGCTTGTTATTCTCTCAGTGAAAAGATCCTAAGATCATAATGCTAGCTTAATGTGATGAAAATCTAACATGCTATCAGAGCTAACCTGAGAAGAAGACATTGTGCAGCTACAGGAACTAGGGCTTCTTATTTTTTGGATCTTCCTCCACATATTTTCAGCAAAAGTATGCTAGGATAACTCTCCATTGAAGGGTGCATCTTTCTGTCGATGCAGAATTCAATTTCAAGCATTTTCAGTTTCGATGTGGAAATTAGGGATTTCTATAGAAGATTAATTTTTGAGTGAGACCAGAATAGCATTGTTATCCTCATAAAAACCAAAGTTTAGAGACCTGGATCAAGAAATTTGGTTGGGTGAAACTCCAGGAAAGTCAAACCCTAGTTTGACCCTGAGCTAGGAGAAACCCTAAATACTAAAACTGCTAAGTTTTGGTAAAGTCGCTATATTATGATATTGAAGAAGTCTAAGAAGCTGAAAATTTTAGGGGCCAAATATAAAATTATTATGAACACCTTGTCCAAAAATCAGCCTCAGTTACACTATATTCTGGGAGATATGATCTCTCAAAGTTAGGGTTCCAGCCTCTTCCAGAAATCATCAATAAACAGGACACCTAGGGAGAATTGAAATATCTTGGGCTATAGAGGTCCAAATGGAATTCCTAAAGGATTTCCATAAAGGGAACAGACTTTAATTTTGGTGGTCCAAAGATCAGACTCAAAAGATGAACCAGTGACACGTGGCATGCCGTACAACTTCTCTTTTCTGAACAATCCTGTAACAGGTCACCTTGGGAAAAGGATCATAAATCCCAAATGGTGAAACCAATTATGATGAAACATACGGTTTTAGATCAGGGACATGTGAGGTTACCTCAGTGCAAAATTTTAGACTTAGAGGATCGGTAATTTCAGAGATATCATAGAAACAGTAACAGCAATTTCTGCAGAAGAAATCAGAAAATTAGGGCTTCCTGTTTCGGGAGCTTCCCTCCACTATTTTCAGAAAAGGAGTACATTGGACAGGACCATTTGAAGAGTTATATCTATTTATCCAATCATATCTGAAATATTCCAAGTTTTAAAAATTAGGGTTTTTGTGGCAAACCCTAGATCATCCAGCTCCGGAACCAAGATGGACACCTCAAATCGGTAAGATCTAATCCTTTGCTATTTCCATTTGAGGTTCTCATTTCAATATGATATATCGCATCAGCTTGGTGACAAGCTTGGGGAAGTTGACAACTTCCAAGCCTGGAAGTGTATGATCTCTCTAAAGAAAATGGATTGGACACCTACATGAGTATAGAGGTTCCAGTTTCAGAGGGAGATGAGGTTAGAAGCCTTTTACAAGAAGAAATTGGTCAAGGCCAAAGAAGACATCATGCTCATGCTGCAGAGGATGGTGAACCATCCAGAAAGAGATCCAGATATGAAAGTGAATATTCTTCAAGTGAGGATGAATATGTTTTGATATCAGCTCTCACAGGTAACATTACTCATGGAAGTGATGATTGTCTCATAGACAGTGGGGCTTCCAAAGATATGATAGGATTCAAGGAATCCTTTGTAAGACTCTCAGAACATGAATCACCTCACAAGGTGAAACTAGGAGATGACTACCAATATCCAATAAAATGTAGTGGGAAATCTTCATACAAGCTAGACTCTGGTAAGTCTCTAACAATGAAAGAAGTATTGTTTGTTCTAGGATTCAGGAAGAACCTTCTCTCCATTTTAGCATTGATGTAAAAGGAATGTGGATTGCATTCATAGATGGTCAAGTCATCATGTGGCTAAAAGGAAAGAATATCAATGATGTGGTAGTGATTAGAGAACAAGAAGGAGGCTTGTACAAATTGAAGGGCTATCCAGAACAAGCCTTGATCCATGATACGGTAGAGCCAAATGAAATTTGGCATAGAAGGCTTGCACATGTGCACTATAGAGCACTACCTATTGCAAGCAAAGTTGTTGAAGGACTTCCAGAATACAAAGAAGACATTTCCTAGAAGCAAAATCAAAGCCAAAGGCATTCTAGAAATCATCCACTCCGATGTATGTGGTCCAATGTCATCAAACTCACTAAGCGGGTATGCATACTATGTTTCTTTTATTGATGATTTTTCTAGAAAGACATGGATTTACTTTATAAAAAAAACAAAGATGAAGTGTTCAGCAAGTTCAAGGAATTCAAAGCCTTGATCGAGAACCATACTGAAAAGAAGATCAAGACCATTTGATCAGATAATGGTGGAAAATTCACTTCGAATGAATTCAAAGAGCTATGCAAAGAAGCGGGGATTAAGAGGGAGTTGTCAACTCCTTATAATACACAACATAATGGGGGTTGTAGAACGGAAGAACAGAACTATCATGGAAGCTGCAAGAGCTATGCTTCATGATCAAGATCTACCTATGCATATTTGGGCTGAAGCTGCTAGAACAACAGTGTATGTACAGAACCGTATTCCACATAGAGTACTCGAGAACAAGACTCCTGAAGAAGTATTCTCCGGCAAGAAACCAGAAGTCAGCCATCTCAGAATATTCGGTTGTCCCGTGTACATACATATTACAAAAGAGAAGAGAACAAAACTAGATCCTTCAGGAAAGAAGGGCATATTTGTGGGTTACTCTCAAAGCTCAAAGGCTTACAGAATCTACTTCCCAGGATACAAGAATATTGACGTCAGTAGGGATGTAACATTTGATGAAGACATAGCTTACAACAAATCCAGAAAGATACCTACTAAAGAACCTGAAGAAGCAGAAGCAGAAGCACCCAGGATCCGTGACACAACCATGAATGAAGAAGACGATGAAGCTGAAGGATCAAGAAGCAGTATACCCATGAAACAAATAAAGATAAGTATTCAATTGTCATTTCATGATATTGTTTTGTTATGCATTTGTTTCTATTTAGTTATTGTATTATGCATGATAGGATGTTTGCATTAATGACAGTATACTACTAATATGCATGTGATGGGTAAGTAGCTCATGGTGCTATACAAATTCTCCATTGCTAATTATCTAGAATGAAACCTCTTTGCTGACATATTGGATTAGTGCACAATATCAATGTTGTCCTCGTAGAGATGGAAGGCATCTAGAAAGTTTTAGTGAGATATGGATGAATATTGTATTGGCTAAAGTAGTTGCATGATCATATACTTATGCATAGTAACTTGCCAGTATGAATATTCCTTATGAAATGTTTCTAACCATACAAATGCATTTGACTTATAGGAAAGATCGCATAGATAATCACCTACAAGCAAAGAAGAATGAAGACTTGTTTCGAAGAACAAGTGACGATAGTTCAAAGACAAAGAATAATATGACGAGTGCAGTGACATCATTGATGCAGAACCTTCCAGCCACCAAGAAGAAAGGGAAGACCAGTTCAAGAAGAATGATGTCAGAGCACAGTATCGAGACCTGAAGAAAAATTCATAGTTCCATCATGCAGTAGATGGAAACATCGTGGGATACAAAGCAAGATTCGTAGCATGAGGCTTCTCAGGAAAGGAAGGCCTAGACTACGAAGAGACATTTGCAGCTAGTAAGAGTTTAAACACATACATGATGAGCCTGATGAAGATCTTAACCTTTGTTACAAGGTTGAATATGTAAGTCTATACACTAGATGGTCACATAGAATATTAGTAGCATAGGAAGCTACTTGTCACTCTATTATAGAATGTTTTCAGTGCATAGAGCACAGAAGACAGAGGGAGTATGATGCTCCACTTCAGAGGGAGTGACTACAGAATATATTGAGGTTCGACATGGTATGAAAGGATGGGAAGATTACTGATGATTCTAGGCTTTACTGAGAGTAAAGCGGATTCCAACCTTTGCTTCAAGGTTGAAGATAGAATACCAGTGATGCTCCCGTTATGTGTCGATGCACTATTGTTATAGGTATGGAGGTGTGGCAGAGTACAGATGGAATATTCCCTGGACAAGGGAAGTATGCAGTAGAGATCCTGAAGAGGTTTGGGATGATGGACTGCAAGGCTATGGCTACACCTATGGCATCGAACTTGAAGCTATTGAGTGATGCTTCATCAGAGTCGGTTGATGCTATGATGTATCGTCAGATGATTGGGTTATTGATGTACCTGACGAACACGAGACTAGACATTTGATTTGATTTGAACACCTTGAGCCAGTACTTGACAGATTCGAGAAGTGTTCACTTGATTGCTGCAAAGCATATTCTGAGGTACCTGAAGGGTACAATTGATTATGGGCTCAAGTACGATGCGAACCAGAAGATTAACCTGGAGGGTTATGTTGATTCAGATTGGGTAGGCAGTTCCATCGATAGGAAGAGTACTTCTGGATGTTGCTTTAGTATGGGATCAGGTGTGATCTCTTGGTTTAGCAGGAAGCAATCCTGTGTGGCACTGAGTACGGCTGAAGCAGAGTATGTCATAGCTTTTTTAGCTAGTTGTGAGGCAGTATGGCTGCGGAAGCTACTGTCTGATATATTTGATCTCCAGATGGATGCTATTTGTATACATTGTGACAAGCATATTTGCGTGAAGTTGTCAGAGAATCCAGTGTTCCATGAAAAGTCGAAGCATATCGAGATCAAGTATCACTATATCAGGGATATGGTGCAGAGAGGAGCAGTGAAGCTCATGTATGTTGCGATGGAGGAACAGATAGCTGATGTATTGATGAAGCCATTGGCTAGGCTGGAGTTTGAGTAATTCAGAGAGAGACTTGGTGTTCTCCAGATCGAGGCTTCCTCCTAGAGACAGTGATGAAACCCATAGCCATTCTGACATGGTGAGAGGATTGGTTCCTTCCATGGTCAGATGTAAGGGCTAAGCCATTCCATCATGGTGAGAGGATTGGTTCCTTCCATGACTGATATGAGTGCTGAGATCCATAGCCATTCTAACGAGCAGGTCAGATGTAAGGGATGAGCCATTCTGTCATGGTGAGAGGGTTGCTCCCTTCCATGTCAGATATAAGTGTTGGCCATTCTATCGAGTAGGATAGATGTAAGGGCAGTTTCCATTCTAGGAATGGAGGCACCTGGTTAGTTACCAGGAACACTCAGTGTAAAAACTGAGTAGCCATTCTGGTGCGATAGAGGGATGTGTTCCCACTTGATCAGATGTAAGGGCTGAACCATTCTGTTCATGGCTAAAGGATTAAGTTCCTTCCATTTCAGATGTGAGTGTTGGCCATTCCGACGAGCAGGTCGGATGTAAGGGCAACTGCCATTCTCTAGGAGAATGGAGGCACCTGGTCAGTTACCAGGTAGCTCAGTCGAGGAGGACTGGGGGCCATTCTGATATGATTGTTGGGATGTGTTCCCCTCATGATCAGATATGAGTGCATGCCCTTCCATCATTGTGAGCAAGATGTGTTCCTACCTGGATGGATGTAAGTGCTGAGCCTTGTCACAGATGATAATAGGTGTGTCCTATCATGCTGGTGACTGTAAGTGCTGTGCCATTTCATAGATGATAGTAGGTGTGTCCTATCATGCTGGCGACTGTAAGTGCAGTGTCTTTTCACATATGGTAGTAGGTGTGTCCTACCATGCTGGTGATTGTAAGTGCAGATCCTTTTCACATATGGTAGTAGGTGTGTCCTACCATGCTGGTGATTGTAAGTGCAGATCCTTTTCACAGATGGTAGTAGGTGTCTCCTACCATGCTGGTGATTATAAGTGTTGAGTCGTTCCACAGATGGTAGTAGGTGTGTCCTACCATGCTGGTGGATGTGAGCGCTATGCCTTTCCACAGATGATAGTAGGTGTGTCCTATCATGCTGGTGGTTGTAAGTGCTGAGCCATTTCACAGATGATAGTAGGTGTGTCCTATCATGCTGGTGAATGTGAGTGCTGGACCTTTCTGATGGAATTGTAGTTTACTACATGATCATATGTGAGTGCTGGGTGTGCCTTTCTGATGAGTAGGTCAGATATAATTGCTGGGCGAAGACCTACATGAGGGTAGGCCTACAACCAGCATGAAAAAGGGTTGGCTTTGTAGAACTTCCTATGACGAGAAGAATCATGAGATAGCACTAGTGTTGATCCAGATTGAGTGATGATCTAGATCCAGTAATGATGATCCATCAGTAGTGATCCAGATCAAGTGATGATCCAAATCCAATCCAGTGTTGATCCAGATCGAGTGATGATCCAGATCCAGTCCAGTGATGATGATCCAGATCGAGAGATGATCCATATCTAATGATGACTTGAAGATGATGATGACTTGAAGATGAAGATGACTTGAAGACGAGATGATCCAGCTGATATAGAGAAGAAGACCAGTGCTGAAAATTGGGTTGAAAGAATACCTTCCTAGTTAAGAGGGAGTGTTGATGTATATGTAACTTCGGAATGTATTCTTCTATGTATCTTATGTATTGTAACCCAATGTTTATTCCGGGATGTTTCTATTATGTATTTGAGTCATGTTGTCATACCCGATGTCCGGATCGGGAGGATTAATAATGTAAACAAGTCATGTCAAGTCATTAGGTAAGTCCCCACAGTTTTGGGGCACTTGAGTTATTATACACTAATTAAGGTGTAGACTCAAGTAGTAATTGTTAGGTTGATCCTACGTGTGAAAATGCAATTCAAGTGAACAGATGAATATAAATAGAGAGTGAGAGTCTCTCTATTTATCACTTGTGAAATACATCACTTGCTCTCCCAAGTGTGGCGCACTACTGAAGAAGGAAATTTTGGGACTAGACAGAAGACAGAAGACTACTGCTGTTGGGAGATCTCTTAGTGTTTTGGTGCTAATTCTATCTTAGAGGAAGTTGCGGGGTTTTCTCCTTTATCGTTTCCCTGAGGAAAACTCTTTGTGTCTCTTGTCTCTTGTGATGTGCTTATGTTTTATTGCTGTGCTTGTTATTCTCTCTGTGAAAAGATCCTAAGATCATAATGCTAGCTTAATGTGATGAAAATCTAACACAACTTTCTCATGTTTTAACTGAACCTCTAACTTGTCTACCAAAATTTGTAACTTATTAACTCTCATCATAGCATGCAATAAATATGAATAAATAATGTCACTCGTTTGCTTATGTAACTGTATTTTGTCTAGTACACTAATCTTGTCCAATATTACTTCTATTTTTGACATCTTCTTATCACTTACCATGGCCAATTTAAAAGTATTTCTTTCCACATCCCTGGTAGAAATCAAAGAAATTTTTGGATTATTTAAACTCCCCACCTGCGGGAGTAAATTCCTTATCTCTTCTAGGGATTGTTTTCGGTTCTCTACATAATTGGCCATAAGCTCCTCTTTGGACTTGAAAATTGGGCTTGATTCTGAATTATCTACACCTTTAAAAGAAAACTGATTCACCTGTACATATTTTGTTGGAGCTAAAGCAACTCCTTTTAAATCCTCCGAAATCTCTTCACTTAAAACTCCACCAACTTAAAACAATTTGGCCTTTTTGTGTGACCCATCCTCATCCACTTCCATGCTTTCAATTTCAGAAAGACTTCTTTTAACTACAATATTGGGACCATTTTTCACTTGAGATATTGCAATTGGTATAATACTTTCATCCTCATCGGATCTTGGAATCTCCATAAAATGAAACAAATTGGTTGTCTCGGTCAGACCTTCAACAATCTGGTGGTCAAATGGCTTGTTTTTGTTTGCCTGATTTCTTAGGGAAATTATATGACGAGGATCATAATTTACCCTTGGCTCCTTTTGAAATTCCATGCTTTCCAACAATTTTTCTGTAAGCACTAGGGCACCTTTATTTTTGAAAATAAAAGGACCAACTTTGAGAGGGAACTTGATATTTGAAGATTTCTTAAAGGCCCCAAAGTGTTCTTCTTCTGCATGCAATCTTTGTCTCATAAACTCTAATGCAAAAATTCTGGGAGTAAGGAAAGCATGTAACCTATAAGGCACCCCAGTAAATCCATATACCCTCAAAATAGTGGAATCCTTATACAGAAACCAATCTTTGACTCAATCCTCAGGTGAGGACTGCATCATGCATTTCATCTCTTCTAATACCCGGGGTAACACTTCATCAAATAAAATCTTGTATATTTCTGACATGATTGAATTTGTAAATCAAAACATGCTGATTTGCTTGGGCAAATCTGAAGAAAACATAGTACTTAAAAACTGCAGTTCGGTGACGTTCGAACATAGCAACATGTTCAATAAATAAGTCTGAAACTTGAAAAACCTGACTTTCAGAAATTCACTCAATTGGAGATGTATCATTTCAGCTAGATACTCATCAAGATTGAAGACATGGACTGACTGAGACTCAGAACTCATGGAACTCATTTTTAATAAAAATCCCAAGATGACTTCATTGACATGACAATCATCATCCATACCCAAGACTTGACAGACTAAGGACACGACTAATTGAACTTCATTTCTGAAAATATGGACATGATAAGGTAGAAAAATACCATCTAATGACTGACCCTTGTTCAAAATGCTGGACAAGAATTCGCAGCGAACCTCAGTTTTACAATTTTTGTACACTTCAACTAAAATGGACTCATTGACAGGCTCACGATTATCAGGGTAGTTGGCGGGAAAATTCAGATTTTCGCGGATGGCCTTTGCGTCTATTTTACACAGTATCCTAGAGGAAGACTGACTTATAATAAATCTCTGAGAAGAAGAGTGATTGACTGAACACCATTCGGAAAATTTGGGAAAATGCAGGGTTTGTTTGATAGAAAAATGATATAAAAATGATTTACATGCATTTAGAACATCATTACCCTGCGAATTGTAATGCCATAATCTCTCTTTGCTAACTGATACACTTCCCACAGATAGGAAAGGGTCACATACTCCTCTCTCCTTGTCGACCACATATTCCTCTCTATCATCCACAATACGACCAAACCCTCGCAAATCTTTGCCTTTGTCCATAATTTAGATAACAACGGTAATACAGTGGATGAATTTCAGGTGTTCAGGACTTACCTGTCACTGTGGCCGCATGTATTCAAGATTGATCGTTAGAGGGTGGCGGGCACGTAGGTCCTTCTCATTCGTCTGGAGAAAAATAAAAAATACCTTTTCAACAAGTCAACTTTATTTATATAGGACCCCACTCTGGAGCCCCCCTTCGACAGTTTCCACCAAACCGTTTTTGCCTTCGGAATGCACCACAATTGACCACATGTACCGTGGTTTCCATTTCGCTACCACCTTTTATCTCCAACCACCGTGCAACTTCCCACTCCGGATCCATCAACGACCGTCTATGTAATTCACCTTTATCTCTCAGTCATCGGATCAAGCGACACGTACCCAATTCCACTGGGCTCCTTCGTTTTATCAAATGTGCAAGTTCACAGGGTGGAGTTCACAATGACCGTAGATTTCATCAAGATGGATTGGTGACCGTTGATTTTCACATCTAATCGAACATCCCGTCTGTCTTTATCCTTCTCTCATCTTCATAAAGTGGACATGTTATAAACCGTCGATCTCCTTTTCTCTGCTTTACGTCGTTGGATTATATGATAGATCATCGCTTGCTCTCCCTTTGTTATACTTTTATACCATAATGTTTAACCAAAGTTTTTTCAAACGACTATTAATTCCTCTTTACCATGGTATCCTCAACATTCTACTAAGTAGAGGTGTTAACAACTGGCTCCATCTGGGGATGATATCCTCCCTGTGAGGTATCAAAGAACCCGTAGACTAGGTGCCTGTCTTTAATCTTCCATAATAACTTCCAATAAACTTATCTTTTGTTTTTTGTAGATATATATTTTTATATTTTTTTTAGAAAGGAATGGTACGCCTCCTGAATCTTAGGGCCTTCACCACAGGCTTCAAACACATTCAGCCTACCATCTGTATTGACTTGCAAAGAAAGTAAATATTTATAGGCTATAATACAAGTTTTACCTTCCTCTTTAGGACAGGTAATGCTTTAGATATCTTCCATTGACAGGGTTACTTTCCAGAAGAACCCCGTTTGGATATTCTAGCAAAATGGCGTTTTGTCCTCTGTATCCAGCAACAACATAAGGACCTACCCACATAGGATCAAATTTCCCATGTTTGTCTTCTTTAGGAGCGTCCCATTTCAAGACCAAATCATCAATTTGAAACTACTCTTCTTTGATTCTTCTGTCAAAAGTATTTTTCATTTTTTCCTGATGTGATTGCACTTTGTCATAAGCCTTATACCTTCATTCTTCCAGCTCGATAATATGGTTTATCCTTCGCTGCATGTGATTTAGTTCTTCTTGCTGGTCTTGGAAATATCTCATAACTGGAACACCTAATGACGCTGGAAAAACAAATTCAGTCCCATACACTAGTTGGAATGGAGACATGCCAATTGCCCTTTTAGTACTAATTCTGTCAGCCCATGGAGCATATTTGAGCTTGGTGTGCCATGACTTTTTATTGTCCTCAAACAGCTTTTTGATGATCCTCACTAAGCTTTTATTTGAAGATTCAGCTAACCCATTTCCTTGCGAATAATAGGCAGTTGAATGATTGAGGCTTATACGATACTTGTGACAAAAATTAATCATTTTCTTGGATTTAAAGGCAGCTGCATTGTCTATTAATATTCCTTTTGGGCACCCGAATCGAGCCAATATGTTTTCTTCAAGAAAATCCATGATTACATTTTCAGTGGCTCTTCTGGTAGGAATTGCTTCAATCCATTTAGTAAAATAATCTATAGCTGTCAAAATCCATTTATGCTATCCTGATGAATTGGGGTTTATTTCACCAATAAAATCTAAACCCCACTGTTGGAAAGGAGCTTCTATCATTATTGGATTTAAAGGAAGAGGTAGTACTTTTTTCTTACCATCAAAAATTTAGCATTGATGACACTTGTTGGTTTCTTTATACACATCTGAAAATAATGTAGGCCAATAATAACCCACTCTTAGAATTTTATTCACAGTCACTTTCCAAGATTGATGTCCTCCACAGTCCCCCTTATGAAATTCTTTGACTGTTTGTTAAGCTTCATTTTCTAAAAGACAGTTTAGTAACACTCCACCGGGATCCTTCCAATAAAGATATTGATTTATAATACAAAATTTAGCAAATTTCAATTTTATGGATCTCGCCCTTGACTTACTCAATCCTTCTGGTTCTTACAAATTTCGAAGGACAAAAAAAATATCAGAATACCATGGAGATATCACAAAATCAGCCATTACTTCTACTTCTGTATCCAACTGATTAGATTGATGAGATAAAAAATTGATTTGCAAAGATTCACAATTTGAATTTGTCATCATTTTTTCCAATCCTTGTCCCTTGACCAGCTTCGTAGGCCTTATTTATATGTCGTACTCTAGTAATGTAGCTATCCATTTCACCCTTCTACCTTCTGGATCTGGTTGTGTCAAAATTCCTTTCACTGCAGCAGTTGGAACATGTGCAATTATATGTGAATGCAGAATATATACCCTGAAATCTTTCATTGCTTTAACTAAAGCATATGCCTATTTTTCCATGATGTCATATTTCAGTTCTCCATCCCTCAACATTTTTTCTGAAAAATGCTATGGGTTGTTCCAAATTCTCAGCATTCTTCTACAATAAAACTGTTGCTATAGTATGTTCTGAAGCATATGAGAATACTGAGAAATATTTGGTAAAGTCCGGACTTACCAACACAGGAGCATTTGAGATTGCTTTCTTGATTTCCCAAAAGGACCTCCTAGCCTCTGCATTCCACTTTATTTCATGACCTTTTTTCAACATATTTGTAATATTCATTAAAATCTTAGCAAAACTTGGCACAAACCTTCTTAAGAAATTCACCTGCCCCAGAAATGATTGTATCTCCTTTTTACTTCTGGGTTCCCCTACCTTCAAAATCGCACTTACCCTTTCAGGATCAATCTTTATACCGTCTTTAGATATTATATGGCCTAACAGCTTTCCTTCTTCTAATGCAAAATTGGAATTCTTTGGGTTCAAAGATATACCATATTTTCTACACTTCGTGAAAACTTTCTCCAGATGACGCAAATGTTCTCTGTCAGACTTTGAATAGACTGTGATGTCATCCATATAAATTACCACAAAATTTCCAATTTCTCCTGCAAAATCAATGTCCATAGCTCGCTGGAAAGTAGCTCCTGCATTCATTAGGCCAAAAGGCATTTTTGCATACATAAAAGTGCCCCAAGGTGTAGTAAATGCAGTTTTTTCTTGATCTTCAGGTAATACTTTGATTTGATTATAGCCAGAAAAACCATCCAACATTGAAATTCTCTCAGCTCCCACTACTTGTTGCAGTATATGATCCATCTTTGGTAAAGGATAATTATCCTTCATAGAGACCTTATTCAAGTTGCAGAAATCTATGCGCAATCTTATTTCTCCATTCTTTTTCCTAACAGGAACCAGATTTGCAAACCATTTTGAAAACCTTAGTGTTACAATGATCTTGGCATCAAATAGCTTTTTAATTTCCCTCTCAATGATGGGGAGCAATTTAGGATTTATCCTTCTGAGTTTCTATTTGAAAGGTTTCTCCCCGGGATTTATAGGAATAGTATGCTGTATGATAGATGTATCATACTCTTGAAGGTCTTCATAACTCCAAGCAAACACATCTGTATACTTTTTCATTAAATTCACATATTCTTCCTTCTCTTTTTCCGACAACTTCTTGGATAACTTTATAACTTTAGGGTTCTCTTCAGTGCCAATATTCCTATCTTCAACGACGTCCTCAACGAGTTTTACTTTGGGATTCTTAGCTACATAATTCTGATCAAAATTTTTTTCCAAAGGGATCAAACCCCTCGGTATGAAATTATTTTTTAGTTGAATAATATCCTTTCCTCCCAGGGTTTTCCTTAGCTTTTCAACGCCTTCTTTTTGTGTCTCATTTTCTTCATCACTCTCAAAGGTTTCATCATCATTATTTTCAGTGTCAATATGAGTATTTAGAAATTCTCCTGATAATTCTAAAAATCTTCTGATCTGCATGTCGTCTTCGAATACTTGCCAATATTTAGAATTATCAGGAATAGACAGTCTATTCACAATATCCACCTGGTATTCCTTCTGACCAGCAATAGGGGTTTCAAATTTTCCAGTGGCCATGGCTAAAGAATCAGCCACAATATTTTCATGTCTGGGGACTACCTGAATAGTATGCTCTGTAAAAAAGTTACCAAACATATCCCACACTTCATTCCTATAAGCCCTCATCCGGGGATGCCTGGATTGATAGCTATCATTTACTTGATTTATCACCAACTCTGAATCTCCTAAGACTCTTATTCTTTGCGCTCCCAAATCTTTCATAGCATGCAATCCCAGTAATAAATCTTTGTATTCTGCTACATTCTTTGTGCATTCAAAAGTTAATGTATATGATAGAGATTTGAAATCTCTAATGGGAGAAATTATATATACACCGGCTCCAGCACCTATTTTTGCAGCAGATACGTCAAAGTACATAATCCATTGGCCTTCTCTTTTTTGCTTCACCTCCAAAGCATCCTATTCCATCGCTTCCTTTTCCTTATTCTCCTTGGAATTCTTCTGCAATGCCTCTTCTAAATCATGTGGAACAACATCATTAAAGAAAATAGAAGACCCCAAATCAGTATCAACAGCATATATATGATGAATTTCAGGTCTATCTTAACTGCTTACTACATAAGAAGTTCTTTTTTCACTATATAATCTTCTGCTCCCATCTCTAACAAGAATTGTAGCATATGACATATCCATTTGTAAACTACCTTTCAGCTTGGAAGTCCAAGATCTTGACAACAATACCCCAAACTTGGGTGGAATATCTACAACTACCACATCCATGACTATAGTTTTAGATGGCAACTTATTTAGAGTTACCACCATATCTTTAATCAAACCAAGGCATTTTACTCTTTTAGAATCGAGTGAATAAAAATCTTTGTAGGGTCTTGTTACTTCCAATCCCAAACTCTCTACCACTCCCTTCGGCATTAGATTATGTGATGCTCCTGAGTCTAGCATAGCATTATGGACCACCTTATCATGCACATTTAGACTTAAATAGAAAGGAGGGACTTCTTCACTTTCTAAATTTTCAACCTTTGACCCAAATGAAATAGCGGGATTATCATCATTCAACTCTAAAATGTCAGATTTCCATTCCCCTTGATTTTTGACCATTTTTTTGATAGTATTTATGTATTCAGTGTTTCTCAGTAACTCAGTAAATGGAACAGAGATTTTTAGCTTTGAAATTTCATTTTGTAAATTAAAACCAGAACCAATTCTTTCCACATCAACTGGAGCCACATGTTTCATTCTTTTATCTCTTTGTACATCATTTTAAACCTCTTTATTTACAAAAGACTCTTTTTGTAATTCTTTTCCTTTTTCTATATTCAAAGAACTAGTGGAAGGCTGATTTGGGTTTGCCTTCCCTTTATTTATGAAAACTTCCCTGTTTCTTAATCTGATTTTCCTCTGCACATCATCCATAGCATGTAAATAACCCCTTTGATACTGCTCTATTTCTTTTCCAAATTCTTCATCTTCACCTTCTTGTTCAAACATGTTATGCTCCTCTTCAGTAAGATATATTTCTGAATCCTGATCTCCAAAAAGATGAATCTCATTTTTAGGGGGATCTTCTTCATCAGCGACATAATTCTCAGGAAATGGTGGACGGATTTGTTGTTCCTCTTGATTTCTTGGGTTTCTCAGGTCTCTCTGTCTATTTTGGGGAGGAATAGGGGGAATTGGTCTTCTGAAATTTGGATTCCTGATTTGGGGATCCACTTGCTCTCTGTTGAACTGCCTAGTATCCATAGTTTTCAACATAATTTCAAACTTGACATCCGTAGAAGAAGTAGAAGGAAAATTTTCTTCTTTTTTCCTCCTATCAATATCTCTATGTTTCATCTTTCCACTCGCCATCATGTTTGCTTCTACTTCCAGGGAATCTGTAAACATGGAAGCAAGAGTTGCCGAATTTTTTTTTCGTAATGAAAATGCAAAATCATTATCAAAAGCCCCAGCATAATGTAGTTTAGCAGCTGCTGTAGAAGGTTTTATATCTTCCGGAATAGAGTTATAAACCCTCATGAATCTGCTCAAAAATTCATGAACAGATTCGAAACCTCCTTTTTTTAGACTCTTATACTGAGATAAGAGTTGCAGAGGATTTTGTTTATCATCCCACCTATCTAGAAATGCATTCTAAAAATCCTGAAAATTCATTATAGACCCATTTGGCAAATCTTTAAACCATTTCTTTGCCTCACCTGACAAACTTTGGGCAAATAACCGCATTTTAACATCTGGATAATCAACTTCTTCTAAGTCAATGAAATCTTCAAAGTTGGAAACATGTTGTTTTGCGGTTATGTCACCTTCTCCATCAAATAAAGAAATTCTGAGGAAGATCATGTAATAAAGCAAGAAAACGCAAGGGAGCAAATCTGGCTGCCATTGGTTTAGGCGGGTTCACAGGAACTGAAGAGATTTGAGTGTTTTGAGAGGTAAATGTTTCAACTTTCGTGGTTTGTTGTAAATCTCTCCAGAGGGAATCCAACAAATAAGATTGTAACCTACGAGGATTAAACTCAATATTCTTAAGGTCAGACTCAGATTTAGTTCTCAACAGACTCTTTCCAGCATTAACTTCCCATTCTAGATCAATTTGAGAATCTTGAGATGATGATGAACCAAACAAAGGAAAACCTAACTTTTCTTTACTTTTTCCCCTAAACAACTTTTTAGGATCTTCCAAACTTTTTAAGAATTCAGTATCAGAATTACCTAGCATGTGTCTCCTCGAAGCCACAATGACTCCTTAAGATTCGAAAAAAGTTAAACAATGGAGTCGCCAGGACAAAGGTACAACCTTCTTTACTGATAAGAATTTCTGTTTGCCCACAGAAATCTTCCTTTAAACATTGTTGTTCTCCCAGGGCAGATGTGCTCTTTCATTCCCCGACAATGGTGCCAGTTTGCTAGCACTCACAATGTACCCAGGTTGTGAAAGGTAGATCCCAAGGTAACAACAAAAACCACTTTTAGAAAGAAACTGGCTTTTGTTTCCAGAGAGGGATCTCTCAAATACAAATTTAACAAGGCCAGATATATGTCAACACTCAAAAATTGTATAGATGGTTGAAACAATACACATAACCATTGGGCATGGGGTCACATATATATAAAAAATATCACAAATTCATATGCGGAAGAGTTCATCAAAGGCAAGGTAACCATTCAATCACAGTCATTCATTTAGTTCATTTGGAATAGAAGAAGTAGAGAACAGTCCATCAATACAGAGCATCAAGAGATGAATTTTATATTAACTTTAGCAGAAAGGTTTATAAAATATTTGAAACAATGATCAGAGCATAACCAGTATGAATTCTAATCATTAAACACTATGTTTCAAATATGAAGGAAATAGAATGGAGTGTAACACTGGAAAAAAAATCACAAGGAAAGAGAAGCACAAACTGTAGTATAAATGGTGCAGGAATCTCTGATAATTCATTCGCATTCAATTTTTCTCTTCAAAAAATATATGTCTTCCAAAACATTCAAAAACAGGATGGGTTCCAACCCCCATCTCATAAAATAAATGCACTTATATACATAAAATGATTCATCTTCCAAGAAGATTTATAACTGGATAACCAGCTTAATCAAAGTCTTGTAACTATATTCCTAACTCCTAGGAATAAACTACTAGCTTCAATCTTAACAGATTATTAAATTAAAATCAACTTGGTAACAAGGCTTGTCCAAGCAGCTCCTCAGTGTGCAACACCTGTCTTCATGAATGAAGGATATATTTTGTTTTTCTGAATCTCTCTATGGCCCTCCACTGCTCCGCGCTTGGAATATCATATTCAACCATCTCTCAAATGTACACCTCCAGCTCCATGTATGCTTCATAAGACACTTTAGGCAAACTTCCCTTGATGATTAGGAATTTATGCAATATTTCAAAGTCTTCGGTCATCTTATCCATGATGACTTTCCATGTCAGGCCCTTTTCCAAATCGTCAAATTTTGAATGGTCCATACGAATTTGTACCAATAGGCTATGATAATGCTCTTGAGAAAACATTTGTCCCTCCTCATCCCAAAAGGAAGGAAGGCCGTCTTCAAATAGTTATTTGAAAGCTTGTTTGAAATCATTAACCCGTGAGACCATTTCATCATCTTTATCATGTACTGTCTTCATCAAGTGGTGCTTATGAATAAACATTTTTGCTGACAGCACCATTGCTACTCTGTTCTTGACTCCTATATCATGCAGTTTTTGGTATGTTAATGAATTTAATAAATTTAGAGCATTCTGAGCTGTGCCAAGGGGTTTCCTCTCCATAGTTTCATTTACTAACTTTAGTCTTTGATTGGCTAAGTTGATCAATATGCTTTGATCATCAATGAAGTTTAAATAGTGCCTGAACGTAGTAATTTCTACGGATAATGTATCCCAAATTATGTGCTTTGCTCCCTGGAGAGGACCCTCCCCTATATTTCTTTCCTTCAATTCATTAAATTTCTTTTGTAGCTGATTTCTATCTTGCAATATTTTATTTTTATTTTCAGTTACTTTGGCCAGCTCGAATTTGACTTTTTCATTTTCCACCTTTAATTGTCTTATTTCTTCATCCTTTAGGCTGACCTGGGACATAGGCACTAGTAAGTCATCTGTAGAGAAATCGTTCAATGATTTTTCAATATTCACAATAGAAAGGTCTTCATCAGTGGGAGTTTGGATCATCAGTTCCTCCATGATCTCTTTTTCATCGTTTTGGTCCTTTTTCAGGCGGGACATTTGTGCTATTAGTTCATTCCACTCTGCTTCCCATTTGTCTTTTTATTCTTGTAATTTGACAGCTTTTCCTTTATGCTCCATCATATCCTCGTGGACTTTGTCTTTCTCTTCTTGTAATGCCAATAATTCAGATGATTGAACATGTTCAGTGCTTGGGATCTTCAACCTTTTCTTCAAAACCTGGAGGGCATTGTCCTTTTCTTCCAGAAGTCTTTTGATTTCCTAGGTGTTATCTCTTTCATTTCCTGAGTTGATAATGTCTGCTTGTAGCTTTTTGACTTGAATGGCATTGGCCTTATTTTCAACTTTCTCATGTTTTAACTGAACCTCTAACTTGTCTACCAAAATTTGTAACTTATTAACTCTCATCATAGCATGCAATAAATCTGAATAAATAATGTCACATGTTTGCTTATGTAACTGTATTTTGTCTGGTACACAAATCTTGTCCAATCTCACTTCTATTTCTGACATCTTCTTATCACTTACCATGGCCAATTTAAAAGTATTTATTTCCATGTCCCTGGTAGAAATCAAAGAAGTTTTTGGATTATTTAAACTCCCCACCCACGGGAGTAAATTCCTTGTCTCTTCTAGGAACTGTTTTTGCTTCTCTACATAACTGGCCATAAGCTCCTCTTTGGACTTGAAAATTAGGATTGATTCTGAATTATGTACACCTTTAAAACAAAACTGATTCACCTGTACAGATTTTGTTGGAACTAAAGCAACTCTTTTTAAATCCTCTGAAATCTCTTCACTTAAGACTCCACCAACTTGAAACAATTTGGCCTTTTTGTGTGACCCATCCTCATCTACTTCCATGCTTTCAATTTCAGAAAGACTTCTTTTAACTACAATATTGGGACTATCTGTCACTTGAGATATTGCAACTGGTATAATACTTGCATCCTCATCGGATCTTGGAATCTCCATAAAATGAAACAAATTGGTTGTCTCGGTCAGACCTTAAACAATCTGGTGGTCAAATGGCTTGTTTTTGTTTTCCTTCTTTCTCAGGGAAATAATATGATGAGGATCATAATTTACCCTTGGCTCTTTTTGAAATTCCGTGCTTTCCAACAATTTTTCTATAAACACCGGGTCACCTATATTTTTGAAAATAAAAGGACCAACTTTGAGAGGGAACTTGATATTTGAAGATTTCTTAAAGGCCCCAAAGTGTTCTTCTTCTGCACGCAATCTTTGTCTCATAAAATCTAATGTAAAAATTCTGGGAGTAAGGAAAGCAGGTAATCTATAAGGCTCCCCAGTAAATCCATATACCCTCAAAACAGTGGAATCCTTATATAGAAACCAATCTCCGACTCGATCCTCAGGTGAGGACTGCATCATGCATTTCATCTCTTCTAAAACCTGGGGTAACACTTCATCAAATAACATCTTGTATATTTCTAACATGATTGAATTTGCAAATTCAAACATGCTTATTTGCTTGGTCAAATCTGAAGAAAACATAGTACTTAAAAAATGCAGTTTGGTGATGTTCGAACACAGCAACATGTTCAATAAATAAGTCTGAAACTTGAAGAACCTGACTTTCGAAAATTCACTCAATTGGAGATGTATCATTTCAGCTAAATACTCATCAAGACTGAAGACATGGACTGATTGAGACTCAGAACTCATGGAACTCATTTTTAATAAAAAACCCAAGATGACTTCATTGACGTGACAATCATCATCCAAACCCAAGACTTGACAGACTAAGGACATGAATAATTGAACTTCATTTCTGAAAATATGGACATGATAAGGTAGAAAAATACCATCTAATGACTGACCCTTGTTCAAAATGCTGGACAAGAATTTGCAGCGAACCTCAGTTTTACAATTTTTGTACACTTCAACTAAAATGGACTCATTGACAAGCTCACGATTATTAGGGTAGTTGGCAGGAAAATTCGTATTTTCGTGAATGGCCTTTGCGTCTATTTTACACAGTATCCTAGAGGAAGACTGACTTATAATAACTCTCTGAGAAGAAGAGTATATGACTGAACACCATTCGGCAAATTCAGGAAAATGCAGGGTTTGTACACAGCAAAATGATATAAAAATGATTTATAGGCATTTAGAACATCATTACCCTGCGAATTGTAATGCCATAATCTCTCTTTGCTAACTGATACACTTCCCACAGATAGGAAAGGGTCACATACTCCTCTGTCCCTGTCGACCAAATATTCCTCTATCATCTGCAATACGACCAAACCCTTGCAAATCTTTTCCTTTGTCTATAATTTAGATAACAACGGTAATACAGTGGATGAATTTCGGGTGTTCAGGACTTACCTATCACTGTGGCCACATGTATTCGAGAGGGTGGCGGGCACACAGATCCTTCTCATTCGTCTGGAGCAAAATAAAAAATTCCTTTTCAACAAGTCAACTTTATTTATATAGGACCCCACTGCGGAGCCCCCCTTTGGCGGTTTCCACCAAACCGCTTTTGCCTCCGGAATGCACCACAATCAACCACGTGTACCATGTTTTCCATTCCACTACAACCTTTTGTCTCCAACCACCATGCAACTTCCCGCTTCGGATCCATCAACGACCGTCGATGTAATTCACGTTTATCTCTCAACCGTCGGATCAAGCGACACGTACCCAAATCCACCCGGCTCCTTCGTTTTATCAAACGTGTAAGTTCATAGGGTGGAGTTCACAATGACAGTAGATTTCATCAAGCTGGATTGGCGACCATTGATTTTCACGTGTAATCGAACATCACGTATGTCTTTATCCTTCTCGCATATTCATAAAGCGGACACGTTATAAACCGTCGATCTCCTTTTCTCTGCTTTACGTCGTTGGATTATATGATAGATCGTCGCTTGATCGCCCTTTGTTATACTTTTATACCATAATGTTTAACCAAAGCTTTTTCAAATGACTATTAATTCCTCTTTACCATGGTATCCTCAACATTCTACTAAGTAGAGGTGTTAACAACTAAATCTTATTAACTCTAACTGAGGAACTTATCAACCTAGAAATATTTAAAAATTAACTTTATATATTTTCTCTATGGTGGATTTCATATTTCCTGCATGCTTGTAGTAATTATAATCAACAAAACTATTACCTATAGCCTTAGTATAAATTTTATGCATAAAATCGTAACTTAATTATAATTGCTGAAAGTTTAAACAATATATATAAACACATTATATACTACCAAAATCAAAATCAAACATCAGTCTAATACAAACTTATTATTGAATATCATATCCATTTAAATATTTCAGGATCGAATCCTATCGGCACTTCTTCCAAAACCAAATCCACACAAAAAATATCAAACCACAAACCCATGCATCCCAAGATCGAATTCTATGGGCTCATGTCTTACAAACATAGTTTTTATGAAACCATGCCAGGAATTGAATCCTATAGGATTCGATTTCCAAATTTTTACAATGCTATAAATATTTACAAACTTCCACATAAGTAAAAAATAAACTATGATAACAAAACTAAATACGCAAATGGTTAATCCATCAAAACTTTACACAGGCTACGGGTTGAAATTGAAACTATCAAAATTGAACCCAAAACCCAGTATCAAGCCATAATCGAAATCGTTGATATTTCAATGTTCCACAGTAATATAAAACCAAATATGCATGTTTCATTTTTCATCAAGGCTCACGGCTGAGAAGTAAAGAAAACCCATTAACATAATCCATGTTAAAAGAACCACTTTCTACGATATCCTAGCTAGGGCATACCCATTTAGAAATTATAATCCAAGCTTATGGCCATCCCTAAATTAAATCACAGGTAAGTAAAATACATCATGATTCACCATTAAAATAAAAATTGCCATTAAGAAAATACACAATACTGAATTGGAAAAGGTGCCATTGCCAGCAATGGAACTGTTGTAAGCTAAACTAAATCATTTAAAACCAATACACATAACCTCCATTTAAATAACAAAACAATATTTTAAGTACAGAAAAATAAATACATAGGGTCACAACCTTTCTAAGCTAGTTCCTGTATCATTGAATAAACCCCAGTTGTGAATGCATACAATTATACCTTCTATAGTTTACAAATAAAAATACACAATTGCGATTCAAACAAAGGCACCATTGCAAGAAATGGTACTGCCATAATTTAAGACCCATCATTAAAACTAAAACATAGATTTTTCATTAACAATCAAAGTCACACGTTTAAGATACCAACGCAAAAAAATTACAGATTAGACTCATGATACTCATGGCCCAAAGGTGCCATACTCAAAACATCATAACCACCATTATTTCATATGAATCTCTATATTCCATTTAATATAAACAAAACCTTACAAAGTTGAAACCCTTAAGCCAAATCATTCAACATTACAACACCGATGTCAAAGCTTTACGAAAAACATCTATACGCAGAGGTAACAAGTTCAAGCTTGTTTGTATAGTGCTTACCTATGAAGGGTATTCATTGACATCCTGGAAGACACCATGACCCGTGAATGGAAGCTCTGTCACTTGCAAACAAAGTACAAAGGCCAGTTAGAATTATGTCAATCCTCCATCTGAAAACAAAGTAATAACACTGCAAACCCAAGTGGAGAACATATGTTCCAAATACGAAGGGCAAGCCAGTCCTCCATGCATTGAAAAAACTAGAGAGCCAAACAGAGCATACCCATAGCAGTGACAAAATGGTTCTTCCATCCATGAAAAACCAAGCATAGGGTTTGAGTTTTCCCCATCCCAAGTAGCATTTACTCTGCCACCCTGTCCACCACCAGCATCATGATATTTTTCCCTCTTTCTTATAGTTCAAAACCACAAATGCGTTTTGGTGTTGAGAATGCAATTTTGTATTGGGACCACCCATATCATCGTTGACATAAGATAATTCAAGGATCATGGAATATGGAGTATGCCATGAATGGACATTCATATGGCATATAAAGTTTAATACCATATGGCTAAGTCTTATGAGTTAAGCCTTTCACATTTTAACATAAAAACATTTCAATCATATGTGATAAATAATAAGCACAGGAATAAAGTTTATTAAGTCTTAAACCACAATAAAAATGTTAACTAGATAGGCGCATGTCTAATAAAACCCATCTATGCATAAATGATAACGCAACTAGTAGCAGTAGGAATTGATAGGGTAGAATTTTGGTCCTTTCGTCTTTGAGCGACAATTAAGTAGTATAATATAGGTAGCATGGCAGGTTTAGCGGTCATAGAAAGTTTTCACCACCCTAATGAACTTGCACAAAATGAAGAGAGGTTGCATTAGTTCAACATGAACTAAGTAAACCCTAACATCAAGTAAAAACTAGTTACCTCTCCAAGTGTTTCTATAAGGGATACAAGTCCCGCCACTCCACCCCTTGACAATTACAAGTTAAGTTAGGAGTTTTCATAAATGAATGAACAAAACTTATAACTTGGAAGTAAGCTATAATTGAACAAACACACGCACATGCACAATAATAAATAATCAATGAAAAGTGTAATCATTTAAATCAGATCAAGTAACATAAACACATTATAGAATTGCATTAGTAACCACATCGGGAAAACATATAGAAATGGTAAGAATGACTTACATCACTTCGGTGTAGAAAACAAGGATCGACTTATTCTGTAGAAGATCAGTTAATGTCCAGTTCAGGTAGTAATTAAATAGCCTAATAATTTATTTATTTTTCAAATTTTGGGGACATTACAAGTGATATCAGAGTCTAGTTTCAACACTAAGAGACCTAATGGACATGCCAGACATTCGTTGGAGAAAATAAAGTATGTTTTAATATTTTTTTAACTAAGAGATATTTTTCCTATTATTTAAAAATTTGTAGTTGCAGGATTCAAAGAATAGTTCAGAACACGAACACAGAAGAAGACAACAACTAACAAGGAAAGCTAAATACCCCCACACAGGAAGTAGAACCGGTGGTGGAACTAAATTCTGATATACTGAAAGAATAAAAAGTCTTCAAGCAGACTTCCATATTTTAAAGGATGATAATATGAATGAAATAAAGGAACAACAAGAAATTAATGAAGCGTTGTCTTGGAACATGACAAGAGGAAGCCCACAGGGAAAACCCACCCATTCAACCAATAGGTCCAAGAATGAATTCTATAATAAGCGGACCAGTAGCCTGAGAGAAGAAGGAAAATAAGAACATACCCCTAAACCTCCAGAAAATATTGTCACATTCCTTCTAGTAATGATTCTCTTTATCTTTGCATAAAGAAACAAAGAAATGATGACAATATCCAGGGAGAGATCGGGAAGATAAAATCCCCAACCTATGAAGGAGAGATTAACACAAGGGAGAAATTTGAAGAATGCCTTCTAGGTATGAGCAAATATTTTTGAGTACATAACTGCCCTAGCGAGATGAAGGCCTATCTAGCCATCTATAATTTAAATGGAGAAACAACTAGATGGTGGAGAGACCTAAAGCATACCAAGAAAGATGAGGTAAGAGAAATCCCATGGAGTAGTTTTTGCAAGACTTTTCAGGAGAAATACATGTCAAAAAGGTTGTTTGATAAAAAGGTGAAAGAATTTTACCAATTAAGGATGGATTACATGACTATAGATTATTTCATTAATATATTTTTGGATCTGTTACATTATGTTCCTTACATAAAGGACGAGAAAGTGAAAATACGACAGTTTTTAGGATGTCTTCCTCCGAACTTTTGGGAAAGGATTGAATTTGGCATGCTTAAAAAATTGGACACCACCTTACACAAAGCTAGGATTTTCTATGAGAATGGAATGCTAAGGAAAGAGAATATCAACAGAAGCAGAGACAGGTCTAGGACCTTCTCAGACAACCACAAACTGGATTTTAACCCAACATCTTATAGAAAACAAAACAATAGTTTTCCACCCAATAAGAACTTCAATAGAATAGGTACAAATCCATATGTACCAGCACTGAATTCTAACAAACCAACAACAAATGGGGGAGCCCATGTTTCCTCTCTGCAAATCAAATGCTTCAAATTCCAAGGGCCCCATTATGCCCGATACTGTAAGAACAATACCAATGGAGTCTTGCACAACTTACAAGAAGAACCAATGATAGAGGCCATAGCTAGAACGCCACGGATTTTTGTAACCTTGAATGGCTGACAGGTAGACCATTAGGCTACCATGGTTGAGATAGAAGGTAAGGTTTACCACAATTCTATTTTAATATTAATTGACCTAGGGGTGATTCCATGAAGATGGGTAACACTTTTTGGCCAAATTTGGCGATGAAAACCTGATTTTTTACTCATGTGCTAGATAGAAGCCCTCAAAACGCATATATGCCATGTGAATTTTGACTTGCAGTAAAAAAACAAATTATAGAATATTATGTTGGCTTCATAGTGATATTTTTTTTTAAATATTCTGATGTCATTTAATGTGTGAATTTTTGCATTTAATGAACTGTGTGACCTTAAAAATTTGAAGAAGCTGATAAGTGGCTCGTGTCCACGTAGAGTAATTCAATCTTGCATTAATAATTTTAAAAAAATAAATATATGAGCATGATCTACATAAAATGCAGTGTGATGTGCATATTTTTTTTGTTAATTTTTTTCGCATTATACAATTATTTATTATTTTTCGAAAGTGACCACATTCGATTTCAGCATCGTTTTAAACACATATTTGTCCACGTAAAGGAATTTTTTCTATTTTTGGAAAAATTGAAAAACCAAAGATACCCTTTTGAAGAGGACACGTCGATATGTGATGTGTGCATTTTTAAGAATTTTTTGGCTGTGTAGTTTTAACTCTGTGTATTTTTCTTTGAGCTGCTTTGAAGTTGCAGTGTGGTTTTCTAAGTATAAGTTTTAGAAGTAATTAAAAAATAAATATCATATGAATGCCAAAATGCATGTA
>LPNX011111117.1:96389-112618 GCA_001517045.1 Pseudotsuga menziesii
GGATTCACCCCTAGGTGGTTGTAGAAGCTATGTATCTCCTAAAACTATTGATGTATGTAAACTAGACAAGGTTAAACATGAGAAACCCTAGCTGGTGCAATTAGCCATAGGTACAAAATGAAGGGTTTCTGAAATAGTTAAAGACTGTGGGGTAAAGCTGAATGGTTTTCCTACTAGAATAAACCTGGACATCCTACCCTTAGGATCATATGATATACTTATCAACATGGACTGGTTGGAACAACAACATGTCATGCTCGATTACTTACAAAAGTCAATCTTGTGTATAGATAGCCAAAGGAATCTGGTAAAGATTCAAGGCATACCTAATAAAGTTTTAGTAAGGCAGATAACCACTTTAAAAGAAAATAAGTGCATTAGGATAGGCTGCAAACTGTTTGTAGTAAACATCCAAGACATAGAAGATGAAAGAGAACAACATATTGAGGACTTTCTAGTTCTCCTAGACTTCAAGGAAGTATTTCCTGAGGAAATCCTAGGATTACCACCAAAACAAGACTTATATTTTTCCATAGAACTGACACCAGGATCAGTTGTGGCTTCAAAATCCCCTTATCACATGAGCACACTAGAGTTGGTGAAACTCAAACTGCAATTGTAGGAGTTGATTGAGAATGGATAAATACAACCAAGTGTGTCCCCTTTGGTAGCACTGATACTGTTCGTAAAGAAGAACGATGGTATGATGCGGATGTGAATCGATTACCGCCAACTTAACAAGATGGCCATCAAGAACTGATACCCAATCCCTAGGATTGATGACTTGTTCGATCAAGTAGGAGGCTCCAATATATTTTCAAATATCAATCTATGATACGGGTACCATCAGGTACATATTCGCAACAAGGACATTCACAAAACTGCCTTTTGTATGAGGTACGGCCACTACGAGTTTGTAGTGATTCCATTCAAGTTGACCAATGCACCCACGAAATTTATTTGTATGATGAAAAATATCTTCAGTAGATACCTGGATAAAAAAAAATTGGTCTTTATAGATGACGTCCTATTTTACTCTAAGAGTAAAGAGGAACACAAGGAGCACCTTCGCATAATGCTGTAGGTGTTACTCAAACGCCAGATCTACGCCATGTTTAATAAATGTGATTTTTACAAACCACAGATACAATACTTGGGTCACATCATCTCCGAGAAGGGGATATATTTGGACTTGGAAAAGATTAAATCCATAGAGGATTGGCCTACCCCCACTAGTGTCACCGACATTAGACCCTTTTTAGGATTAGCTGGTTACTACCAAAATTTCATTGAGAACTTCTTGAGGATAGCTTGTCCCATGACCACTTTGCAACAAAAGGCGAACAAGTTATTATGGACGACCAAGTGCAAAGAGATATTTCAAAAGCTTAAACATCTTTTAACGATTCCACCGATACTATGAATTGCAAATCCTGATGAGGATTTCATTGTTTGCATGAATATAAGCAAGGAAGGACTCAGAGGAGTCCTCTTGCAGAATGATTATGCGACCTATTATGAATCACATAAGTTAAAAGAGAACGAACAGAATTACCCCACCCATGATCTTGAGTTAGCATCCATCATCCACGCCTTAAATATGTGGAGGAACTACCTCACGGGAAAGAAATTCCTTCTGAAAATAGACAATATGAGTCTGAAGTATTTATTTGAGCAACCAAATTTGAATTCCAGGAATGCCAAATGGTTAGATTTCCTTAGTGAGTACCATTTCGAGCTAAAGCATACAAAGTAAAAAAAGAACAAAATTGTTGATTCTTTGAGCCGAGGAGCTCATATGATATATGAGGTGACTTTTAGGTCAAACCGATTCAGATTTACATGATAGGATTAGAACGACCAACATAGTTGACCCTTTCGATGTTGAAGTCCTTAAGAACTTCCAAGAGGAGAGTTTGTTTTAGCAACAAAAGTAGTACAAGGTAGATGAAACGTGACTGCTATGGTCCAAAGAGAGATTGCACATTCTAGAAGGAGGGGACATTAGGTCCAACATCCTCACAGAATTTCATCAAAAACCCTACTCAGGGAGTCCAGGATATCAAAAGATGATATCCATAGTAAAGAAACACTTTTCTTTGCCTAAATTAAAGGCCAACATAGCGTTGTTTATCACAAAATGTCAAGAATGTCAACTGGTGAAAGCTGAGCAAAAGAATCCTTTGAGGTTGCGGCAACCATTACCCATTCTGGAATGGAAGTGGCAAAACATTAGTATGGATTTAATCACGTGTCTACCTAAGATTAAGAAGAAAAATGATTATATCTTTGTAGTAGTTGGAAAATTGTCAAAAACAACACACTTCATTCCAGTGAAGTCGACCTACATGGCAGTACACATTGCCGACATTTTCTTAAAAGAGATATTTAGATTGCGCGGGATACCCAAGGAAATCATCTCGGATCAAGATACTAAGTTTACCGAGAACTTTTGGAGATCTGTATTCATCGGATTAGAGACGTGGTTGAACTTTAGTACTGCATACCACCAGCAGAAAGACAGGAAGAAAGAATGGGAAAACCAGATTGTAGAGTACATGGTTAGGATGTATGTAATCAACAACCCTACCAAGTGGGAATATTACCTAAATATTGTAGAGTTTGCATATAACAACGGATACCAAACCTCCTCCAAGATGAGTCCCTTTGACGTACTCTATGGATAGAAGTGTATACCAGCGGTTACCTAGGATAGACCAATGGATAGACTCATGTTAAGGCCCGACTTACTAAAGGACTAGGAACAATTAGTTACCAAGGTCCAGCTAAACCTTAAAGAAGCACAAGACTACAAGAAAATATACACGGATAAGAAAAGAAAAGATAAATATTATTAGATAGGTGACCATGTTTACTTGAAAGTAAAAGAAAAGCGAAGCTCATTGAGCTTTGGAAGGTGTGGTAAGTTAGCACCTAGATTTTGTGGACCCTTTGAGATACTAGCCAAGAGAGGGCGAGTGGCATATGAACTACCTTTACCCGCTCACATAAGAGTCCATAATGTTTTCCATGCATCTTTATTAAAGAGATATGTTTATCATACTAAACATGTGATTGATTGATCCTTGTTACACGTGGAACCTGAAGGGGAGTTTTTACCTAAACCCCTTCATATACTGGACAAGAGAGAGGTCCAGCTTAGGAAACGTACCATAGTCAAGTTGAAAGTGCAATGGAAGCTCTTAGAGGATGATGAGACTACTTGGGAGAATGAATCCACCATGAGAAAGGATTACCCCGCCTTGTTTCATGAATTCATTTTGAGTCCCTAAAACACCAGGGACGGTGTTGTTCTAAGCAGGGAGGGATGTAATATCCCAAATTTTGACCTAAAAGTTATGGGCAAAAGCTCCATTTATTTTTATGTTTTAATTTGTATATTGGGCCTAAGACCCCACTGCACATGAATATGATGATTTTTTTGATATATTGGGTGAAATCCAATTGCATATGTTATATATATATGATTTTGTATGTTGGGTGTGGACCTTGAAGCACATAATTGATGAGATGTTGTGTTGAGAGAGGAGCTCTGGAGAACATGGGTATTTGATGTTTATGTTGAGTGAGAATCTCTGGAGCACATTAGTATTTATATTTGTGTTGAGCAAGAAGCTCTGGAACACATGAGTTATGAAACATTTGTGTTGAGCATGAAACTCTAAAGCACATGAAAAGATACAATTGTAAGTGTTGGGCATAAGCCCTGGAGCCTTCCAAGTTGATGTTGAGCATAAGCTCTAGAACATCGGATCCTTGGTCATTGTATCTCTAGGTGTATCCGACAAATACATCCTAGCATTAGTGTTGAGCAAGAAGATCTAGAATTTCACTAAGTTTGCAACTCCCTATTTTTTAGCGTTGAGTATGGGCTTTAGATAAGCGCTAGGAGTTACTATAAAATTAATATGTTGAGAGAAAATGACTCTGATAAAACATTTATCTCATATTACTTATTTTTAAGTGATTAAATGAAATTTCAAATTTCTGTATCTCATCAAGTACTGAATAACTACCATGTTATATGAGGGAATCCAACATGCAAGGAGGTTTAGAGTTTCCTAACCTAGTTGGCATAAAGCCTACTTGAAGAACTTATTAAAGAAAGCGACTAAGCTAAGAGAAAAGTGTCATATGATTAGGGATCATGCTATACGATACCTAAAGTTAAAATGTTAACAAATGGTATATAAATAAATATATAATTTATACATGATATGTATAAAAGAGTAAGCATAGTAATAATACTAGTAACTATAACTAATAAATAAACAATCCACGTGTTATTATTATAACAAAGGATAATTAAATTTTAAAATACCTACAAGATTCAAAGTGGGAACTAGTCAAAAGTTCCTAAGTTGAATATAAAATTACATAAATTAAATAAAAAAAGGTTATTTAAAAAATCAAATGATTCCTTATTTAACTGCCCTTTTTCTTGAAAAGTTTGTCTATAAATACCGAAGCCAAAGAGAGGCTTGGGGATCTATATATATTTGGATGATTCCATAATTCTGCGTGATAATAGTCAAGAGAGTTCTTGGAGAATATTTTTCCTAAGAGGAAAAAATAAAATTGATACAGAACCTGATATCCCAGATAGGGAAGCCTTACCTTAGGAGCTCTAAGCTACTGGCATGCTGGAATTGGGTCGGGGGGATCCAAATTGAAACCAGGAATGGTTCTAAGTCATGGTTGGGTGGAATGTGGTAGTTCCCAAGTTATTCAGCTATCTGAACAAAGGTAAGATATGTTTATGAATTTGTTACTGCTGGGTATTTGAGTGTGCATGATTTTCAACCATTAAAACATCTTCAACTTCCAAGGGACGAGGTTCTGTATTTTTCCCTTGCAAGATACACGAGTTTTCATATTGAATGAGGAGATTAAATTCTAAATGGATAATTTATAAAGTTCTTCTATATCTAGGTTGTTTTCTTCATTACTTCTTTCTTCACTTACAAGTTAAATTCATTATTCCCTACAAGATGTATTTATTTTAACGGAGCTTAGGATATTTTATCTATTCAAACATGATATTCTAGTTAGGAAAATATATCTTATTCATATTTATAATGATGGACTATCACCTTTAGTTTTATCTGTAGGAGGGTTTGGTTTCTATTATTTTCTGCATTTTATTTCATCATTTATAGGTTAATTTCAGTCTTCTTTGATAGAGGTATTTCTTTAAACAAATTTTATATTTTAAAGCAAGTTATATTTCGTGTTTATTATTTCAAGTTAAAAACACAAAAATAATATCAGAGATTTTGTACCTGAATCTTAATAAACCTAACTGGGGAACTTATCAACCTAGAACTATTTAAAAACTAACTTCATATCTTTTCTCTGTTGGTGGATTTCATATTGCCAGTAGGATTGTAGTAATTATAATCAACAAAACTATTACCTATAGCCTTAGTATAAATTCTATGCATAAAATCATAACTTAATTATCATTGCTGAAAATTTAAACAATATATATAAACACATTATCTACTACCAAAATAAGAATCAAACATAAATCTAATACAAACTCATTATTGAATATCGTATCCATTTAAATATTTCAGGATCGAATCCTGTTGGCACTTCTTCCAAAAACAAATCCACACAAACAATATCAAACCACAAACCCACGCAACCTAGGATCGAATCATGTGGGATCATGTCTTACAAACAGATTTTTTATCAAATCATGCAAGAAATCGAATCTTGTAGGATTTGATTTGCAAATTTTTACAACATTGTAAAGATTTAAAAACTTCCACATAAGTCAAAAGTAAACCATGATAACAAAACTAAAATACGCAAAGGGTTAAACCATTACAACTTTACACAGGCTACGGGTTGAAATCACAACTATCAAACTCAAACCCAAAACCCAGTATTAAGCCATAATTGAAATTGTTTCTATTTCAATGTTCCATAGTAATATAAAACCACATATACACAGTACATTCTTCATCAAGTCTCACGGCCGAGAAGTAAGGGAATCCCATTAACATAGTCCATGTAGAAAGAACCAATGTCTATGTTATCCTAGCCAAGACATATTCATTTCACAATGATAAGCCAAGATTACGACCATCCCCAAATTAAATCATAGGTAAGTAAAATACATCATGATTCACCATTAAAATAAAGATTGCCATTAAGAAAATACACAGTCACGAATTGTAAAGGTGAAATTTCTAGCAATGGCACTGCTGTAAGCTAAACTAAATCATTTAAAACCAATACGAAGACCCTTCATTTAAATACCAAAACAAGATTTTAAGTAAAGACAACAAAATACATAGGTTCACAGCCTTTCCTAGCTAGTGAGAGTATCAATTAATAAACCCCAGCTATGAATGCATATAATTATACCTTCTTTAATTTACAAATAAAATTACACAGTCACGATTCGAACAAAGGCACCATTGCAAGCAATGGTACTTCCATAATTTAAGACCCATCATTAAAACTAAAATGCAGATTTTTCATTAACCATCAAAGTCACACGTTTAAGCTACCAACCCAAAATAAATTATAGAGCTGAGTCATGATAGTTAAGGGCTGAAGGTTCCATACTCAAAACATCATAAACACCATAATTTCATATGCATCTCTAGATTCCATTTAATATAAATAAAACCTTACACACTCAAAACCCTTGAACCAAATCATTCACCATTACAACAACAATCTAAAATCTCTGATAAAAACATCTATACGTAGAGGTAACAAGTTCAAACTTGTTTGTACAAGGATTACCCATGAAGGGTATTCCTTGACATCCTAGAAGACATCACGACCCACAAATGGAAGCTCTGTCACCTGCAAAAAAAGAACAGATGTAAGTTAGAAGTATGCCAATCCTCCATCTGAAAACAACAAAGTAATAATGTTGAAAACCCAGGTGGAGAGCATACCTTCCAAATACGCAGGGCAAGCCAATCCTCCACGCACTAAAAAAATAAGAGAGCCAAACAAAGCATACCCACAACAATGAAAAAATGGTTTTTCATCCACGACAGACCAAACGTAGGGTTTGAGTTTTCCCCATCCCGAGGAGCATTTACTCCACCACCCTATCCACCCCAACGTCGTGATATTTTACCCTCTTTCCTATAGCTCAAAACCACAAATGTGTTTTGGTGTTGGGAGTGTGATTTTGTATTGGGACCACCCATATCATCGTTGACATAAGATAAGCCAAGGTTCATGGCATGTGGAATATGCCATGAATGGACCTTCATAGGATATATCATATGGAATATAAACTTTAATACCATATGGCTAAGTCTTGTGAATTAAGCCTTTCACATTTTAGCATAAAAACATTTCAATCATATGTGATAAATACTAAGCAGAGAAATAAATTTTATTAAGTCTTAAACCACAATAAAAATGTTAACTAGATACATGTAGGTCTAATAAACCCCAGTTGTGCATAAACGATATGACTAATAGTAGTAATAAGAATTGATAGGATAAGACTTTTCTCCTTTCGTCTTCTAGCAAAAATGAAGCAGTATAGTATAGGTAGCATGACAAGTTTAGCGGTTGTAGCAAGTTTTCACCACCTAATGAACCTACACAAAATGAAGAAAGGTGTCATTAGTTCAACATGAACTAAGTAAACCATGTAACATCAAGTAAAAACAAGTTACCTCTCTAAGTGATCCTATAAGGGATACAAGTTCCGCCACTCCACCCCTTGAAAATTACATCTTAAGTTAGGAATTTCCATAAACAAATGAACAAAAATTATAACCAAGAAGTAAGTTATAACTGAACACACACACACCCACATGCACGATAAGAAATAATCAGTGGACAGTGTAATCATGTAAGTCAGATCAAGTAACATAAACACATTATAGAATTACATTAGTAACCACATTAGGAAAACATATAGAAATGGTAAGAACAACTTACGTCACTTTAGTGTAGAAAACAAGGATCGAATTATTCCGTAGAATATGAGTTAATGTCCAGTTCATATAGTAATTAACTAGCCTAATAAAAAAAAATTCAAATGTTGGGGACAGTACATTCTTGTAATTGGATTTTAAATTCATTAAACTAAGGGATACTCATTCGATAAGTCACTTTGGATGCTGGAGCAGACCCAGGTATTATTTCAATGGAGAAATCTATTTCTCTTTGAGGGGGTAGTCCACATATCTCTTATGGGAACACATCCATGAATTCATTTAACACTGGGTGGTTGTTTACATATATTGGGTTTTTGTTAAAGAGTGGGTCATCAACTTTTACCCCATAGAGCTTACATCCCTTCCTCAAATACTTCCTTAATTGCAAAGAAAATATCTGCCTTAAGGAAACAGACATACTGAAACCATTTACCTTCCTAACAATTTTATCTTCAGCCACATAAGTAAAGGTTTTATCAAAGCAATTTAATCGCACTTTATACTTTTCTAACCAATCCATGCCAATAATCATATCATATGACCCTAGAGGAAAAAACATTCAAATTGATCCTAGTTGCATGATCCTGTATTGAAATTTCACAATTAGCAATAAAATCAGTTACCTTCCTTTTTTCTCCAGTGGCCAGTTGGACTAGCCAAGTCTCTGCATGCCTTACCTTGGTGAGCTAAAAGTTCTCCATCATTTTAGGAGTGATATAACTTAAAATAGGTCTTGGATCAATTAGTATAGAGAGATTTTGGTTACTGATAGTACCTTCAATCTCAACGATTGCATATTGATGATCTTCCTGTTGATCTTCAAGAGCTGCATTGATTTGATGGAAACTCTTGCCAATTTCTCCCATAGTGGAAGCTTCTTGCAGTTTGTGTATAGTCTTGTTGGACTCATTGAGGAGTGGGAAGTTCCTTCGTACATGGGGACCTTAGCATTCCCAACACTTCAGAATTTCTTTAGGGGTTCGAGCAATCCATTTTGGTCAAATTTGCACAAGTTTATTGTCCTTACACTAAAAATGTCCATTTTTTTTTTAGGAACTTCCTTGAGTATTCCTTGGCATGTTCCTGAAGGGTGGTGGCTGGAAGCACTTCTTCCACTGATTGAAATTTTCTTGCTCATTTTCCTTCCAGGTTTTGGAGAGGTCATTCCTTTGTTTATATTGCTCAAAGCATAGTCTTTATTTTAATAACACTTCATCCAACGTCTTGGGGTTATCAAATTTAATTCGATATTTGTAATATCGTGGCAGGAAACTTAAGAATCATTGTATTTTTACCTGTTCATATTTAATGTACGACACGAATAGTAATAGGTATAGAAATTTATTGATTAGATCCTCCATGGTCATGTAACCAAGTTTCAATTCATAAAATTCCTTGGCCTTTCTTTAATAATAGCTTTTTGATCAATACTGGTTCTTGAAGAGATTCTTGAATTATGACTATTCCATGTTCTTCTCCTTTAATCCATGGGACATATTTAGGTCTTGTCACCAAATACTAGAATTTACTTTCAGGTTGTAAAATGTCATCCTTACCTTCATGTTGCTCGAGTAGTTTTATATATGAAAGCACTCTTTAGTGTCCAGCAACCAAGCTTTCGCTTCTTCTACAGTAGTTTATTCCACATAAAAAATGGTGGGTTTAATTTTCTTGAATTCTCCTTCTAGGTGGTCCACTATTCTCTTACCCACTTCTCGAGATTGATTTCCAGCCTTTTTAGTTTCCTGGGAGGAACTGCCTTTTCTTTCGGCAATGTTCCCAAATTTTGAGTCCCTCTGTGCTTCTACGGGTGGTTTTTCCCCATTGTTCATATCCTACAAGCTTTGCAATAATAATTCATTGATCTCCTATTGTTTTTCTTGAGCCCTTTTCAACTTTTCATTTTCTTCTTTGAATCTTTGCAATTCCACTATCAAATTATTCACAGTTTCAAGTACTTGGCTAGCTTCAAAATGTTCTGGTTCTAGATTTTGAAGTACCTTTTTCAGGTGGGTACACCTGTTCATTTGTTTAGGCCATCATTGTATCCTGTTACAGAACAATTCTTGTTCATACACAAACATTCCAACACAAATGTTTACAAAAAAAAAATTCATAGTGCAGTGGTGCTAGATGTTCCCCAAAAGGTGACAGGGTTGAACCTATAGATTTGATACCATATGTGACATGCCCCAATAACCTATAAAAATGCATGTATAATTTTATTTTGCAAAAATAAAATTATTTCACATAAACTTAGCTATAACCTTCCATAACAATTCACCCTTAACATGAAACAATAAACAGCCTTAAATTCCATACTGCGACCAGATAGACATTCCGCACTGAAACTGACTTTTCAACTTTTTCTTCCTGTGTTCTTCCCCTTAGCATTCCACTATGGTCTTCGAAAATCGAGAACCTAACTTCTGACAAAAAAAATTATCCACACTTTCGCCTTCTTCCTTCCACTGCAGACTGCGGAACTCAGAAACTTAACATGTGACAGATCCATTCATCTACACTTCCACCTTCCATATTTTTGTTGTGGACTCCGAAACCCAAAAAATTAACACACAGTGAAATCATTCATTCACACTTATGCCTTTCACCTTATGCTTTTCCACTACAAACTACAGACCTTGAAAACTTAATGTCTTTTGACTTAACCTTTCCTTTAAAATTTTTCCTTTCCGCTATGCGGATTGCAGATTGCAGAGATCTAAACATTCTTGAGGCTTCACTTTCATTTATGACTTCCACTTTTCGTTGTACAGATTGTGGAAGTATAAACATCCTTAAGACCTAAATTTTCTTTTCTTCTTTCTACTTTCCGATGTGTGGATCACGGATCGCAGAAGTCTTAACATCCTTAAGACCTAACTTTTATTTTCCTCTTTCTAGTTTTTGCTATGCATATCGTGGGTCACATAAGTCTTAAGATCCTTAATACTTACCTTTCATTTTCATCCTTCTTCTTTCCACTGTGCGGATCACAGAAGTCTTCACATCCTTAAGACTTAACTTTTATTTTCCTCTTCCCACTTTCTACTATGCAAATTGTGGAAGTCTTAACATCCTTAAGAATTAAGTTTTCTTTTCCGCTTTTTGCTTTCCTATGTGTGGATCATGGATCATGGAAGTCTTAACATCCTTAAGACTTAAATTTTCTTTTCTATTTTCCACTTTCCGCTATGCAGATCACAAATCGCGGAAGTATTAACATCCTTAAGGCTTAACTTTTTTTTTCCACTTTCTACTTTCCATTGTGCAAATCGCAGATCGCAGAAGTCTTAACCTCCTTAAGAATTAACTTTTCTTTTCTGCTTTCTTCATTCCACTGTACCGATCACAGATCGTGGAAGTCTTAACATCTTCAAGACTTAACTTTTCCTTTTCTCTTTCTTCTTTCCATTGTACGGATCGCGGAAGCCTTGACATCCTTAATAATTAACTTTTCTTTTCTTCTTTTCGCTTTTCGTTGTGTGGATCGCGGATCGTGGAAGTCTTAACATCCTTAAGAAATTTGCAGGCCTACCGACCCAAGGGTTTTTTCCTAACTTCTCAGTGAATCCTTGGCATGACCAAGGAAAGATCCCAAACCTCGAAGTACTCCCGGCTTTAAGCCATTTGAGTTACTTAAACCAGTTCAAACTCTATGGTTTTGGAGGTGTATAGTGGCAAGTTTCATAAGAACCTTGGCAACCAAATTATCCTTCACAGTTTTTACCCTCTTAGGAAAATTAGAGCATTACACATAACTTCACTTAAACAGGGAAATCCTGGGAGAGCATGTTGGCTTCCCTACCAGGGGTTCCTTAGGTTGGTTTAACAACAAAACTCAGGGAGTATCCTAATAAAAACTTTAAGGAACCAATCAAAAGTTACAGTCATTGGAACATAGAGTAAATGCATTGCACCTTCAATGATCTGTGCATCTTGGGAAGTCATAACCATTCCCAATAGACTAAGAGTACTTCTCCTATGAGAATGAAAAAACCCAAAATAGGGCATCAAACAATGGTATAAGCCTTCTTGGAAGGTAACTTCTTGTTTTATAGAGTTGGAATGATGAGATTCGAGTTGCAGAGGGAATTGATCCTTCCAATTATCAATTTCAATGAATATTACAGAGTGTAAATATTGTACATCTCTGATAGATCCATGGCCAATATTTCTAGATCAACGGTGGAGAATAATTTTGCAGAATGAGGTAGCACTCAAGATAAGCACTGAGAAACATAAGTGCTTGTGGACAAAGAACCTTTATGAACAAAAACAGAGATAAGTCTTGGATAATATCAATGGCTGTGAGTTATTTCGTTGATTCAAGTAGTTTGGATTAATAAAATATTGGTGTGCACGAAATTCTTATCAAGTCCTCCTTATGGTATTTGGGGTCCACCATTCATCCAGATCTAATGGTCCTTGAGGATTTCACACATTCAACAAGCAAAGGAGTTAAATGTGGAGGGGTGCGCAAAATTATTAACCATCCTCCTTATGGTGTTTGAGATCCATCGTCGATCCAGATCTGATGGTCCTTAGGTATTTAACACATCAAACAAGCAAGGGAGCTAATGGCGGAGGGGTGCGCGAAATTATTAAACATCCTGCTTATGGTGTTTGAGATCCACTGCCGATCCAGATCCGACAGTCCTCATGGATTTGACACATCCAACAAGCGATGGAGTTAATGACGGGGATGTGTGTGAAATAATAATGTAATTCAATGCAGACTTGAAGTCTGCTCTTCATTGAGCATTAGAGGGATCATAGGCCGAGTTGGTTAAGATTAGCGGTTTGGTTAAAGTTGGAGCTGTCTAGAAACCTTTATCACTATATATAAGTATGGTGTACAAGCACTCAACACCTTCAGTATACTTGTAAAATGTTACACTACAAAAATTAAGAATAAACAGAGAGTACATAAAGGAGTCCACACCCATTTAACAACACTTCTCTCATCAACAGACCTAAGGAATTCTATTAACATTGAAGCAACATGTAAAACATACATTCTTGTTGGGCCGAATTAATGTCGTTTTAATTCCATTGTAGTAATTGCCCGGCCATTTAATTTGTCAATCTGAGGTTCGTAGGCTTACGAAACACATGCAAAGTATATGCAGGACTGAAGTGAAATTAAGCTAATCTAACCCCCTGTGAAACTAAGACTAATCTAATATAACCCCTCTTAAGTTGAAACATGCAATTGCTAATCTAATGTAGGAAGATGAAACACACGGTTGAAAGTAAATTGCATAAAAGAAAGACAACATATGAAGAGAAACAAGACAACACATGTGAGCTCACATTAACAATCAAGCAATCTTAATTTACATCAAAAGATTCAAAGACAAATCACGAAAGCATCAAAACCAATATTATGAACAAAATCTAAGAATTCCCTTCTCCATATTACAAAGTCAAGACTAACTTCTACAATCTACTATTCCCTAAGATATTCTAAGATAATCTAGGATTTTAAGATTATTGAAATGAAGAGAGAGCACTCTCTTTTATACATGAAGGAAATAACCATATCATAATGAGAGATCCACTATTCACTCAACTACTCAACTACTTTCCTATTATTACAATATATGATCCCTTCAAATCCCCCACATATCTCTCACCAATCCTCCACATGTCTCTCAACTAAATCTCCATGATCTTCTCCTTGGAATATTATTTGCATAACTATCTCCTTGAAATGGTGGAGGAGATATACGTGAAGTCTTTTCTTTGAATTAATCGTTCACATATTCCTACACATTACAAAACTCATCCATACTTTGAGATATTAGTGAAAAACATGTTAATTTTCTAATATTTAATCATAAATTCACTTATAATACTAAAAATAAATAAAGTGGAAATAATAAGGTGAAACCCACATATATATGTATGGAAATGGTATGATAAAATGTATTATAATGGGACGATGAAAAGTGAGGAATAGTGGAAGATAAAGAGGATGAAAAAGTGACATTTCTAAGTCCTAACATACTCCCCAACTAAACTTGTTGCATGTCCTCATGCAACTGTGTATGGATCTTCTCAAGAACTTTTGGCATCTAAACTTTGGCTTTGATTGATGATGTATTTTTAACAATGAATATTTCCATGGTGTGAAATACATGAGTAACAACTGGCATTTCATTATGGTTGGTTCTTGTGTGACAACCATGAATATAAAGAATGTTGGTTCTTGTGTTAACAACATTCATTTCATGATGTGAAATTCATGAGTAACAGGTGGCATTCTCCTTATGGTTGGTTCTTGTGTGACAACCATGAATGTAAAGAACATTGGTTTGTGTTAGCAACATTCATTTTGTCATTTGTTTTCTAGCTGCATAATAATTTAACCATACACTCACTAAAAATGATAAGCTATTAATGTGCATAGAAAGCATCACTGTGCATAAGAAAGTCTTTTCTTTATCGTTATGAATCATGCCAATCTGTATATCAATGTGTATGAAGCAAAGTGCAATAGAGGATTTGTCGGAAAATAAATGCTCATGAATGGTAAATGAGATGAAAAATGGGTGATGGTGGTAAAAAGAATGGAATGATAGTAGTGAGTATGTATTGAATAGAATTCCCCCTCCCCAACTGATGTGGTTGCATGTCCTCATGTAACCTAGCATGGGCCGTTAAATAAATGGAGCATGGTGAGGGAATTTTCCAAATTATTCATTTCTAGCATGTAAGGAATTGTATGATTAAAGTTTAGAAAACAACATACCCCCACTTACCCAATAAGTAGATGAAGGATGCAAGAAGAATGTAGCTGATGCCGTTGGATCATGGAATGTGTCACTACTACAGTGGTTGTAACTGCTGGATCATGGGTAGTAAAGGAATCGGAACTGTTGTTGTTGAATCATGGAGAATATGTCATGGTTGCAGGATAAAAAAGTAACTGTAAATGTTGCTGTGGCTGTAACTGCTAGAACTGCTGTAATGTGAAGTGGAGGAATCTGAACTACTGTTGATAAATAATAGAAAATGTGGAAGGGAGAAAGTGGAACTGTGGTACACTCATATATCTGAAGTCATGTTTCTACAACTGCTAATGATTTCATGAGAAAGAATGTATAGTCTTCACCCGCTACAAAACCTAGTGGTACAGTTCTAATCATGCAAATGTATGTGTTGAGGTCGAGCATGAAGAGAAATCATTGGATTATCACCCATTGATGAATGTCGTTAACCAATGAAAGGAAACTCACCAGTGATGCCAATGAGTGCCAAGGTACCCAAGTACATATTGTGAAGTGCGAATAGATGTGCTAATGTTAGGCCACTTGCAAGATCTAACAATCAAGGGACATTGATGAATTCCCTTGATTGTCAGCGAGATAACTTGCCGTTAAGGCATGCAAGCCTCCAGGTACTCAAAATGAACTCTAGTCTATATCCTAGATAAGGTGTTGAGGTCGATGGGGAAAGACTTGTTGAAAGGTGGGCCTTAAGGAATCCCACATCAGTCAACGCGAGTTCGTATAAAAATATTGGTAGGACTATCAGTGAAAAGATCTCACAGCCAAGCAGTAGATATGGCAAGGCCATGTAGTCATGGAAAGGAAGCTAGTTTTATTCAGAAGGAAAAATGGAATGGAAAAATGAACTGAAAAAGATAAAGGGATGTATGCAATTCAGAAAGATAGACATGTGTGAAGTCATGATAGATAAAGCGATGGAAAGTGGAATTCAAGACATGGATGGTGAAGGTGCTTTGAAGGAGAAATATGGATAAACAATCATGACGCAATTGAGTTTATGGATGGTTTCTGTGTAACAACCAACATTATGATGTTTATCAGCAAACGTCATGAGTAACAGATCCTTCAGGCTGTCTATCAAAGCATGTTTCTTAAAAATTTTGTGTTTCTTTGAAAAGTCACTTCAGCAACAAAATGTGATTGCCTCTGAAACCTGAAAAAAAAATTTAGTACAAAATCTTGCATGAAAACTTATTAGTGAATATGTATTGAATATAGTTCTCCCTCCTCGATTGATCTGGTTGCATGTCCTCATGCAACCTAGCATAAATATTGTGAGAAGTTTGTAAAAGAAAATATATCATGCAGAAAGAAGTACATAAGATGAAAAGAAAATTACTTGTTTCCCTTGCTGGTTACATCTGCGATTAAGTGACTTTAAGAAAAACAATTCAACATTAATCATAAAAGCAATTTCAGGAAAATGTAAATGCCCATTTGCAACTTTATTTTTGTTTTGGTTGTTCTCATTTTTTTAAAT
>LPNX011111117.1:113785-252972 GCA_001517045.1 Pseudotsuga menziesii
AACACACCAAAATATAATAAAATAAAAATAATGGCAAAAACACTCAAAATTAAATTTACCCGATCATAGTTGTAACAACCCAGCCAGCTGTGACACACAGCAGTGACAACGAGTTGCGACAACCACTGGTAGCTGCCCCATATCGATTGCTTCTCACCTTCCTCCTTTTTGTGGTGTTAAGACCCATCCAATTGCTTTTGCGATTATAATATTTTCAATTGATGCTTAGGGGCTTTATTCAGATTTTTTCTATTCTTTGTTCAGCCTTTTCTTTGTTCAACCCTTTTTCTGAGCTTTATTCAGCGCTTTTTCAACCTTCACAAAACTATGTTTAGCCTTCACAGAACTATGTTCAACCTTCACAAAACTATGTTCATCCTTTTCATTGTTCAACCCTTTTTCTTTGTTCATCCCTTTTTCTGAGCTTTCTTCAGCCTTTGTTCAGCCTTCACAAAACTATGTTTAGCCTTCACAAAACTATGTTCATCCTTTATTGTCATAGAAATGGAGTTTACTGTTTCATCTGCTTGGAACCAGCTGCAATAGTAAATCTGGAAATACCCTCCTGAAGAACCAGCTGTATATCACAAATAGTGGCTTTTTTTTGAGATTTCCTAAAAAGTCAGCTAAAGGAGGATTTTACACACAAAACCCATGTCTCGGAGTTTCAAAATTATTTTCCATATGCCTAAAAATTGAGACGTGAGTCAAGGTGTTCTTATCTAGGATGCATTTTTTTTGTTACCGCTGTAATAGCCTATAAATTTCTTCCATAAATTAACTTAACTCAGCATACGCATTTCCCACAAAATTATTTCTATCATGCCACAATTACATATTTGCATTTTAATGAATAAAATACCCACCTGTGCAAAAATATGGAATTCAAGGTTGCAAACTTGCTTCTACTACCTTCCTTATGCGTCTTTTGAAAATTATTCTTGTGTCTTACTCAAATTGCAACATTGGGCACAAAATTGATATCTTGGATTTACTTGATTTGACTTCATCTGCATGAAAACAATGAGCAAAAAGTGCTCTCAAAACATATTGAAAATTTTCTGAGTTTGCCTTTTTAGTTTGACTTTCTCCAAGAACTTAAAATCAAACATGGGGACTTCACTTAGTGAACATCTCACGTAGCATGTGCGATCGTGGGATATTAAAGAAAACCCTTAATTTCCAGAGATATTGACCCAAACTCTTTTTGTTGAAACCGCCTCCCAATACTTAAAACCTCCTCCCCACCCCTTTTTATACCTCAATCTTTATAAGCCACCCTACCCAACCCCAACTTAAACCCCTCCAATATATTGGTTCAATTTTTAATAATTTTAAAACCCACAATATGAACTAACGTGATAGGATATTGGTCAGAAACTGAAACCCTCGTGAAATCAAATCAAAATATTGCATCCTTTCATGCCACATGCCAAGATCAATCATGCACATATGAGTTATGAGTAAACCATCTTTGAACCTACTCATATGTGCCATATGTAATGTTCCCTCCAATAAACCTTTATTGGAAACAATTTTCAGGAAAACTTTGTAATTCATAACAATGAGAGATGCATCATGTTGAAGCTAATGGAATCACTGTAATCATAAATCTTCTCCATTTATAGGCTTCATTTTCCATTAGCATTGGTGTAAACAACGATAAAAAATAAAAATTTTCACAATTGCAATAGAGGCTGCCACAAAATTTCCATGCTATTACCCAAGATAACCACTATCATGCTCACATAGACCACTTTCTAATAATAACCAAAAATCGTGAAGAAATGCTCTTGAACCATTTCTCACAACCATGATGTTCAAAGAGATTAAATGCTCTTGAACCAATTCTCACATCAGAAATGCTAATACAAGATTGTCATCAAAATCTGATAGAGTTTGGAGTTACAAAATTGCTTTAAACTCAAGTCGAAACTAACTATGCCTCAAGCCGTGTTGGCTTAAAGATACCATGGCTTGGTTAAACCATTCGGGCATTTATGAAAATGACATTTTGCAAAACATTGATAATGTCCAAAATATTATTATTATTATTGAAATTTCGGTGTGAGGAATATTTAGTGGTTAAGAGAAAATTAAGATATTATAAGGAGGTCATTAATCCTATCTTGGAATATTAAAAGTGACTCTCGATAGTAACTATCTCACAAAAGAAAATTAATATATCCAATATTAGAATGAACTATCATGAACTCCATAGTGAAATAAGGCGTTGGTCCATTCCTAAAACTCCATGGGCAGAAAGGGTTTCCCATTTTTGTGAGTCTATGATTGTTAGTGATGAAAAACACTTTCTATTAGAGTGTCTTACTTACACTCACATTAGATCTAAGTTTCAGCGTATTTGCTACAACACAAATATTTATAACCTCCTAACTTGCCAAAACTATATTGAGTATTGAAAGCTTCTTCGCAGCTTTTTGAGCACAACAACAATATTTTAAAGTAAACCATGTATTATCCTTCTTAATGTTCGATAGACGAATGTTGGTCTCAATAGACGTTAATCATCATCATCGCATCATCAAATTATGAAATTAACTGTTATATATATATATATATATATGTGTGTGTGTGTGTGTGTGAAAATTGATTTAATTTCCTTCATTTTTTCTTTCTTTTTCCATGGTTTAAAAATTACTTATATGATTAGATAAACCATGATTTAAAAATTAGATATATAATATCTTAAATTATCATTCAAAATTAAAAGTTTGACTTTTTAGTTTTATGTGAAAACAAACCAAAAAATTATGATTGTACAAAACTTATTTTTATTTGATACTTCTTATATGTGAAAAAATAAATTAACTACAAAACCTTTTTTTTATTTGATACTTCTTATATGTGAAAAAATAAATTGACTTATTTTTTAAATTTCGAAGTATATTTGGATTAAGATTAGTACTTTGTTAAAAACTATTGAGAATATAGAAAAGAACTAGGCTTAGGTGAAATAAATAAGAGAAATAATTACTATTGAAGATTCTTGAAAAAGATTTTAAATAATAATAAATAAATAAAATTATTTAATGAAGTTTGTGAGGAAATAAATGTTAATGAAATTGTATATTGAAATTAGTTAGAATGGGAGTGGAAATAAATTAAAATAAACATGAAAGGATATGTATGAATAAATCAAACACAGAATAACTTAATAAAATAATAATGAGATAAGTGATGAAAGGATAAAAAAGAAAGAAAGTGGTGACACATTTAATAATTGGGAAATTTATCATATACCAAGAAAATAGAAGTTATTAAAATAAGAAATATGTTGATCAATGTGAGATTAAAAAATAATAATAATAATTAATATAAGAAATCCATGAATGTAAGATTAAATAGCAATAATAAGTAGATTGCGAAGAGAGGCTAAGGACATTAGCTTATTATAGATTGACATAATGATTGATTAGAGAAAAGATGATGGACAATGGATTTTCAAAATTGGCTTAACTTGTACTTATAATCTTAATTAAATTGTTGAGAAGCTTTTCCACTTCATGGATTCTATGATGAGACTAGATAAATAATGAAATGTTGATGCTATAAATTTGGTTTGTTAAAAGTATATTAGGTATTTTAGAATTCTAATTTGTATCAATTTACCTATTTAGTATAAACCTAGTTTTTTTTATGTCAAGTAAATAGCATAATATACTCTAAAATAAGAATAGTTTTTTTTATGTAAGCATAATATACCCTAAAATAAAAATAGATAGTTGATACTTCATTTATTAAACACAACATGCTTAAATAAATTATAAACCTAAATAACAAGTATAAAATATAATTCATTCAATAATATGGTAAACTCATATGGTACGGAATATGTCGTTTAATTATACTTGTATTAATATCATAAAACTCATAACCATATATAACATTATAGTAGGAAATAGGTACTTTAATAATGTTTGTAATAATATCATAAAACTCATAACAATATAGTAGGAGTCGGTCCTTTAATTTGTCTTGTAATAATATCATAAAACTCATAACCATATATAACATTATAGTAGGAAATAGGTACTTTAATAATGTTTGTAGGAGTCAGTCTTTTAATTTGTCTTGCTTAGAAAATTTTGAAAACAAATTACATACATAAACTTTTAAACAAACTTTATAAACTCATAACAATATAGTAGGAGTTGGTCCTTTAATTTGTCTTGGAACAATTTGCTTAGAAAATTTCGAAAACAAATTACATACATAAACATTTAAACAAACTTTATAGTTTTCATTCATAGAAATTTATTTAAGAAAATAGAAAATTATTTGTCAATAGGCACTAGGTTGACCAAAATTTTGATTATCTGATTTAGGTATTGGCTCATTTGGTTTAGGTAATGGCTCAACTCATGTTTTGATTCTTTAGATTTTATTAAGGTTTTTTTTAATTTTGTATAAGGTTTTGATTGGGTCTACGATTTATATTTTCATGTGTTTCTTTGGTTTCAATAGATTTTATGTTAATCTTTCTTCATTCATTGTAGAGGTTTATAGTTTGAAAATGAAACAATTAAAAATTTAATAAACAATAAAATAAATAAACACATAATAGAATTAACGTAACTATCTAAATCTATGTACACTCCCTTGATGAATTACTCGGTGAAATGGGGGGTGATTGACACTACTTTCTCTATGCACACGTCATGTTATCTCCCTTTCACAAGTCGTGGTCATAGTTGTGTTTTATTTGGATGAAAACTGTAATTTTTTTGTATAGGCTCCCTTGTTTTTTCGCTAGCTCACGAGTGTTGCAACTTTTTTGGGGATCATTTTTGTGCGGGACGCAAGGAAACACTTATATTTGGGAACTTCATGCATATAAATAAATAAAATATGACTATTATCTAAATTAGATCCATGATGTGGAAGTTCTTCCACCTGCACTCAGTTGAAGTATCTTGTTAATTATAGTTGGCCAATGTTTTAAGATTAGTGGAGATACTTGCAAAACATGGAAATATAATGATAGTACAATAGCATGGGTAAAATTTAACAATAAATGCATCTTAAAAATTTATTATTCAAACACTTTAAAAGCTTTTCAAAATCCCCTGGATATAATTGGACATCATTTTTCCTTTTCTTTGATTTATGGCATGTGCAAGCTTGGTCATGACTCGTGCCATATTAAACATATGGTTCTTATTAAACCATTTTTCTTTCCTTAGAAAAATTGTTACATGATATCATATTAGAATGAAAGTTACCAATCAAATGTTAGTCATACATTCCCTTTAAAAAAATAGCTATTTTTTATTTTTATTTTTATATTTTTATGTTATAATATATTTTGTGTTTTGTTTTAAGTTGTATAAAAATAAATGAAGTAATACATTGAAGCGAAGAGTGATTTTTTTTTCAAATATTAAACATAAAATTGAGATATAAATAAAAATCAACAATCAAATCAAATATTATGAATCTAAAATATCATGCCATAAAAATTGTAATACACCACATAGTTGTAATTTATTATTACTTGGAATATTTTTTTTTTATATTCTGACAATAAAGTCAAAATGAATGTAAATGGATTATTATTATTATTATTGAATAATTAAAAGAATGAAAGGAAAAATAACTGAAGTAGTTGTTAAAAGAGTGTTTGTTGAACCACAAGGGCAAATGACAAATGAAAAAAACTGCTGAGTGAGAACTCAAGTGATGCAGGAGGCATCTTCCCCAAAATCAGGTCAAGACTCTTTGTGGAGTGCTAATGAGAAGAAGGCTCAAAAATGACCAATTCCTAGGAAAAATACTATAAAATAGTATGTCCATCAAGCAAGCATGAAGCTAGAGATGGATGGGGAATCAATCTGTTGATGCAAAGAGATGGCACATTGATTGGATTTTGTCCTTTTGGTTCAACAAACAACCTCGGGGTTTCTAAAGAAAGTAATATTTGGGTTCTCTAGGAGTTGGTTGGGAGGAACAACAGCTTCAGTTCTATTTTCCCTACAATGGTGTTAGGTTCCCTATTAAATTTATTAATTTTTTAGTACTGATAATTATAGTCTGAGCGTATATTTAAAATTTAAATGTGTTTTGAACTAAATTGATACTATGCATCTAACCCTAATCTATTTATGATTTTAGTATTAGCTGTTATTTTAAAGAATGTAGAGAAATCATGGATCTCTTCTATATTTGTAAATTAATTTTAAATTTAGAATTATACTATGCACCTATTCCTAATATTTTTATGTCTTTTCAAAAATATATTGATTTTATTAACTGTTAGCTGTTTAAATTAATTATCTATAGAATGTAAAAGATAGAAGACTTATCTATATTCTAAGTACATCTATATAACCTACCTTTGTTTATAAATGTAGGTATACATTATTGAATTTAGTAAACAGATCTAAGTAATTGTAAAATCAACAAATTCTTCTAGGATCTAAAGGCTTCTACACAAATTCTATCTCTGTATTAGTCATTTCATAAATATGATTTAGTAAATCTAATATTTGGTTGGTTATTCACACCCAGTTTAATGTAGATCTAGACATGCTGATAAATAAAAGAACTAAATGAAAAGATTGGAAACAATCAAGTAAAGTATTCATATATACACAGAATAAACCTAAAAGGACTCATTTTAAAGATAATAAACTAGTTATGGAGATAATGAATCCACATATCTATGTTTTAAAATAAACATTAACCAAATCTAGCAAACACGAACAGTAAGTTACTTATTCAACTATTAAGCCAACACCAAAGATCTACAATTAGATAGATTTCATTTATAGGATTGAATAACATAATTAATTACAAATGAATAGTCTCTATTCTCAGGAATCCATACCCATGGACAGATCATTCTGACAAAGAGTTAAATCCACAACTGAATCGCAATACCTAACTGTAAATAACAATAATTTTATTGATATCCAAGTTTCTAAAGGATAATCACAACCAAAATCACAGATCAAATATTAACAAATACTTCCATCTATCAATACTATCATGCTTGTAATCCAATCCATGGCATCCACAAACTAAAAGTAAAAGACACAATGTAAAGGCTTTGTCCCCACTATTGCATTTTCAAATGCATTCGAGTGTGAGAGGATGCAAATCCCACACTATAATTGGTGCATCCTAGTACAAACCCAATCATGGGTTTGAAACAAAAATTATCTTTGTAGCAGCTGTAAATCCCTAACTTCCATTGGGACCATGAACTAAAACCACTAGGGAACCAGTTAACCACAAACCCTTATCAAGATTCTTACCTTATGAATGTTAGAGGAACTGAATTGTGCATCCCATGCCATGCCACACCGGTGTTTACATGCATAAAATCCTGGTGGTGTTAGTATAACGTTACTTAAATAACAAAAAATTATATTTATTATTCTAATTTAAACATAGTTGGATAAATCTCTTACCTCTAAAGAGAGAAGAAGGAGGTCTGAGAGGAGGTGACCCTATCGCCACTCTCCACGGGACCATACTTAGTGAAGTGCATTTAGAGTTAAAAATGTTAAAATCAAAACATTTATAGTAAACCCTAACTATGGGAAAGATTAAAAGACTTACGACTATATTTATCACCTACATTTTCTGAGTTGGGTCATGAGGATGAAGCCGGTTGAATCCAAAGCCTATGTACTTTCCCTGTATTCACCTATCAACAAGTTGATAGAGTTAGAATAAAGCCCAAATCTTAATTAATTAATGAAATTCTTATGTGTGAAGCCATATAGGAACTTACCTTATTAAGTCATGTTGAGGGCCGAGGGGCGGCTCCTCCTAGCTTCACTTGTTCCTCCTCTTCCTGCACAATAGTAGAATATTGTATGTTTAAATATGTAAATACTATTAAACATTTAAAATTATTTTTGTAGAATGTTTATGGAGGAATTTCCTTCCTTACCTGGTGAAAACTTGCCAGGATGCAAAGCCTCTACTAAAACGAAAAAGAAGCGACTAGGTTCCCTTCATAACCTCACGTCAAACCAAGGAGATTGAGGCTATAATAGGAGCCACATTGGAATTAACCAAACTAATAAAAACATTCAAGGAAACTCAATTATAGACCAAAATAAAAACCTTGATTAACAGATCATGAAGAGAAAAGGGAGAGATTGGTGCAGCGAAACCATGGAGCAGCTGAGTTCTTTCATAGGAAAATCAAGACAGACAAATTGAATGTAGGATAAGCTCTCACGACATCATTAATCTCATTAAAAACCTACAAGAACCATATCTTCCATATCTTGTCAACTGGAGGGCGGAGATCCAACTATGGCCATAATGCATGTGATCAAGCCATGTCATTGAATGTGCCTAGCTACACTATCAATTCGCAGGCAGGGCCAAGGATTTTAAAATTTTATTACATGCTATTAAAAATGTCTTTGTTGGCATCCATTTATTCCTGCCTCCATCATTCATACATATCACATCACGAACCATATGTTAAACTATCACTCATTGATATGTAAAGCATGCGGTATAAGGCCATAAAAGACCATAGTCTATGGATTAAGGCTTTACAAAGGTTCTCATCATAACACTTAATCAAAACATTAATTAATATGAAACCGCCTTTTCCAAAGAGTACCCTTATGAGGGGTGGGTTTAGCCCAAAGGTAAAATAATAAGGGTAGCTAGGAATAAACCTTAGGTTTAGGATTAGGTCCTAAACAACCAATCATTAATAATAAAATTAAGGACTAGAATCGTCACCTTAGAGAGGCAACGACCTAGTCATCGTTTCTTGGATTCAAAACCAACAGAAGAAATAACATGTTATTCAAAATGTTAAAGAAGGCGAGTTAAACTTACATACATGATTATGTAACGATGGTTATAAAGGTGATGCTACCAATAGTTACTTGTTATGACCAAATGAGTCATGTGTCGACACGATGGAAATAAGAAATGTTAAAACAGTTATTATTTTTTATTTATGGATTTTATGGGTTTGTGACAAAATGGTATCAGAGCATGGTTACAACACTTGACCTAAATGTGCCCAACACTTAAACTAATAAAAACATAAAATTGAATTTATTTGTTATGGTTTGACTTTCTTGCGAACACGAAGAGAAGAATATCCTTTTTTTCAGGAATCATGGCATATGTGGGAATGTTTGTTGAAGAGGAATCACATCCTAAGAATCCAATAAACAATTAAGAAGGTAACATAAACGATGGTGAAATATGGGTAAATATAAATGAACGTAGGAACGATAACCCTTCTAAACTACAACCGTAAAACTGAAAGAATTAAGGGTGGAACTAAAATGAGTTAAAGAGGATACCAAACATATATTGAAAGCAAAAGAAGATTTAAATAGAATTATGCTATCTAAACTACACAATAATGAAAAAGAGAAAAATAAAAAACCCAGACTTAACATGGCAAGAACTACACCTTACAAACGTAAGATAAGAAAACTGAATTTTTCTAAACATGAGACTGAATATTCAAGCGAAGAATCAACAAAACATAATACTGAAAAACATAAAGATTCTAATAAAAGTAGTGATAATAACTAGAAGAAAAAGAAATACAAACCGTATTAAGAAATTTTTTGTGAATTCAAGAAGAAAAAACCTCCAATGTTTAACAAAGAAATTGAAAAGGGAAAAGAAGCATAAGCTTGGTTATCTGCAATGAAAAAGTATTTCCAAATTTATAACTATTCTAACGAATTTAAAGAAAAAATGGAAATCTATAAGTTAATAGGAAAAGCATATATTTGGTGGAAAGACATAAATAAATTAAAAGGAATAAAAGAACGTTATGTAACATGGAAAAACTTTAAGAAGTATTTCAAATGAAAATATTTATCAAAACAATATTACGAAGAAAAAGCTAAAGAAATTTACGATTTAAGATTAGGTGTCATGACCATTAAATAACTTTGCAGTAAATTCTTAAGTTTACTTCGTTATGTGCCTTATATCATTGATAAGAAAAACAAAATACAGTGTTTCCTTAGTTGTTTACCTCTTATGTTCAAAGAGAGAATCGAATACAATAATCCGAAAACTCTGAAAGAGGCAATGCGAAAAGAAAAATTCTGCTAAGATAAGAATAAGAACAAACATGAAAAAATACCTAACTCAAAAAATAAAAGACGTGACAACTTTGAACAGAAAAATAAAATTACTAAGTTTTATTAAAATATGGGGAATAACTATAGGGGATACCAAGGGAATAATTATAAAAATTTTAAACAACAAAATATTGTTGTAACAAAAGAAAGGAAAACATCCACTTCCTTTAATAAAAATATTGCACAAAAGGAACCACTAAAATGTTGGGAATGTGGTGAACCACATTACATTAAAGATTGCCCCATAAGAAATTTTTTTTTTAATAATTTCCACTCAATTAAAGAAGCTAGCACAGTGGGGGATATAGAATAAGCATGCCCATAATCAACACAACATTGGAGAACAGACATGCAGATCATGAATCATCTGTGGTCGACATCGAAGCTATGATAAAATACAAACCTATATCAATATTGATTGATCCAGGTGCAAGACTAAGTTATTTATCACCTCTAATTGTAGAACTATATAAGTTGCAACAAGATAAGTTTGAAAATTCTTGGTTAGTACAACTTGGTAAAGGAACGAAACGGAAGGTCGCTAGTTTTTTATTAACTATGAATTTATTATGAATGACTTAAAAACACATGTTGATTTAAATATCTTTAGCTTTAGGGTCTTATGATTTGCTGATAGGAATGTATTGGTTATAGAAACATATAGTTATATTAAACTGCTATGATTCTCATGCTTGGATGATAAAGCTAATACCATTATTGTAAAAGGAATTCTTAGAAAAGTTACCATAAGAGAAATTTCTACCTTATAGATGAAAATGTTTGTACCTAAGGGATGCAAAGTTTTTGTAGTTTATGTAATGGACAACAAAGAGAAATATAATCAAATTAAAATATAAGATATACCAATTTAAAAATATTTAAAAAAAATAATTTTGGAAGAATTTCATATACTACCTTCGAAGAAGGATATGCACTTTACAATCAATTTGGTATTGGGGGTGGTATCAGCATCAAAGGCTCCTCATCGAATCAATATAGTAGATCTTACTGAACTAAAATTGCAATACAGGAACTAATTGATTAAAAGTACATTCGACCTAGGGAGCACCGATTGTATTTTTAAATAAAAAGGATGGCACTATAAGACTGTGTATATTAATAAAATACTTAGATAATTTTGTAGTCGTATTTATTGAAGACATATTAATCTACTCTAAAACTAAACAAGAGAAGGAAGTATACTTAAAAATAATTTTACAAGTGTTAACGGAACAACAAATGTTTGCGAAGTTTACTAGGTTTGACTTCTTTAAAGACTGCCACGTCCCCTCCCCTCATCTCTACTCGACGATGGAGAGGACGCGACTTGACTGGTGATCTGTCTATCATAACCAAGAAATCTATCCCCATGAACATAAACAATATAATGCATTGAAAATAATAACATATACAGATGCATAATGTAATATACAATAGAAGAAAATACATTCATTCAAGCATTCAGTATGTTTATAATAATTCATGAAGCAAATACATTGCATAATTAACATAAGAAAATACTTATCTTGAAAAGGAGTTGTCCTGTAACTAGATATGTCACTGCAACGTTCCACCCAACCATAGGCCAGTGTGCTCATCAATCTCTCAGCACCACTACCACCCCTGAGTTGGGAATTATTTCCACAAGGAACTAGGGAACAACAAGCTGACACATATCCAAACACACATCAAGTTTCAGCCAATCCAATCTACAATTGGGTTTATCAGGATGTTAAGGCAGTGGAAAGGTATAATTTATAAGCTAGTGATCTCAACCATAGAGCCATGGACACCTCCACAAGATCCATATAGCTTGGAATCCGCAATACCTACACACCCAACACAAGTAAATATTCCCTTCACTGCTACACAGTCCCTCAGGCCATACCTTCCCTTCTAGTGCTCTTCAGGGTGTGTGATCCCTCTTGATCTTTTTGTGAAGTTCCTCTCTTCACTAGGTTTATCAAGCCAACTCTGGTCCTCTTCCACTCCTAAGTCTTTCAGACCAATATAGGGATGCACAGAAAAGCAAAACACAAATGTTGGGTTTGTAGTAAAACGTCCTAGGAACAAAAAACGAAAATGGTAAATGGGGAAATCATCCCTAGGTGAGACATACGAGCTTAGAAAATATTCTTGGGAATTATGGGAGAAAAAACAGCCTCTATAAACCCACAAATTGTGGTTCTCTTTTTCCCATTCACTCAATAATACAAAATTTGATTTCTGGGTATGGAAAAAAGAGGAAAACGGGAGAAATCATGAAGGAAAATGAACAACAAGATCTAGTTGCATGAGGAAAGGAAGAACGTGTGTGAGGAATGGAATGGACAAAAAATTGTAGGTGTTTTCTTTCCCCACAAGAAAGAATTCTTTTTTCCAAAATTGATGGCTTCCCAATACGAACTTTGACTTCCATACTCTTCCACTCCCAATGCATTAACTACCTCAACCAATTTTCGAAGAAATAAATGATTGGGCACAAAAGACAAAAAAGGTACTTGAAATCTTTATGGGTTCTCTATTTGAAACTTGGTTCAACACTACTGGCTCAAGGGTTTTAATAACTTCCCTTCCCATATTCCTTGTGAAATCATTCCCCGTCTCTTTTGTTGCATTGATATAGCTAGTTGTGGGTATTTTTATTAAACTACATATTTACATGATGTCTCAATTTTTACTCTGCCTAGCCAGCATGATAACCATCGGCATCAATTTTAGTTTTCGATACATAAAATGCTAAATCAATGGTGGGGCCTTGGCCTTTAGCTCCTCACCATGATTTAATAACACTATTTACATCATATACAATTTTAATGCAATGGGGTAAAAAGCAGGACATTACAAAGACAAAATTCAATATCTAGGACACGTGGTGTCTAAGGATGGGATATCAATCAATACCAATAATATTAAGGCTATCATTGAATGGACTATACCAAATAATGTAACAGATATAAGATCATTCATGGGGGTCACTTCCTACTACAAGAAATTCATTGAAGGATTTTCTAAGATAGCATACCCTATAACTTCATTACAAAGGAAAGGAAGGAAATTTGATTAGAGTTGAAAATGTACTCAGAGTTTTAATAAATTAAAACACTTGTTAACTGCAAACCCTATTTTAAAAATGGTTTATACTTTTAAATATTTTTTGGTATGTACATAGGCTTGTAAAAAATGTATATGTAGAGTACTAGTTCAAGAAAACTATGTCGTAGATTATCAGTCTAGTAAGTTAAAAGAACACTAGAAGAATTATGCTACTCATGACCTAGAACTAGTTTCTATCATACATACACCAAAAATGTGGTGACACCAATTCATTAGAAGAATATTCTTATTCATGACAGATAATATAAGTCTAAAATACTTGCTTGATCAATAGAATCTTAATTCTAGACAAGCTAGGTTGTAATATCCCAAATTTTTGACCTGACACTTACTAGCATAAGCCCCATTGCATATGATGTTGCTTTGATGTTTTATTTTGTATATTGGTCATAATAACCCAATGCACATGAGAATTATGATTTTTTTGTGTCGAAATCGAACCTAAGTAATAGATCAATTACACTCACCAAATTGCTAATCAAACATGTAAAATTCACACAAAAGGAGATTGAAATTGGAGCATAGCTTAATCCTGTATTGAATAAGTGTACATAATACAACCATATATAATTACATGATATATTCAAAATCACTAGGTTGCTATTTGAATTGGTCAAACATAAGGCTTACTAAATCAAGTCAAATCCCCCATAGGTGTAAAAAGGACTTTCCAAATCTATGAATATCCTCATGAATTAGATAAAGAAAGTGGGAAAGCTAATAAGTGGTGGAAAGACAAATCATTCATGATTTTGTTTGGATAAAAGGAAGGAGGATGATGTGGGAAAAAAACAAGGCAAGTTCCCCTAGACTAGCTTTCCTTTATGCCTTAAAAGTGTTGTAAAGTAGGGAAGCTTTCAGAAAAAATAGATATGCACTTTAAGGAACCAAGAATAAACAAGACTTTCTAAATATGTTTCCAATCTGATTCCAAAGCACTCCATGACCCATTTTTAGCAAGTATTGACTTCTAGGAACATGTGGAAGTCAACTAGCATAGAGAGGGAATCTAGGAATCTAGGAATAAGATGAAAATGATTTAATTAATGTAAAATATGGGTAACTATGGGTTGATTATTCTAAGACCCCCCCTTAAGCCTTAATTTATGAGTAAATATCAGAAAATTACAAGGCCTAGCAATAAGGCTTAGTCACCCTTTTACATACTGCATGTGCATACAACCAAGGAAAGAGGCCAAAAACCAGTGGGAAAATCCTCCCTTAAACATGGCAGGAAACAAAATTTTGGAAATATTGTTATCAATCATTATTCACCACATGATCAAAAATCCCTAGCAGTGATTTGATATTACTAAAGGTCTTCTCACATAATACTTTCATGAAGATATCTGCTACTTGTTATAGCGGATTTCACCACTCTAGGTGAATCACACATTGTATGGCCTTCCCTTGTCCCGCTGCAGACTCATTAGCCCCTATGGACCACTTTTTGTCTTTTGATGTTTCCTTGATCATCCCTAAAAAAATATGAAAAATGATATACACAGCTTTTAACCCTATAGTCGCGTACATATGCGGGTTTGACCCCTATAACCGCGTACATCAGGATGTGTACATAATCCAAATATTTTTGGAGTTTTCCTTGACATGGATCCGACTCATATGACTCCTAGCATTCCATATGCCTTGAGATCGCTCGGATTTGACCTTTCATTATCCCTTTGAAAGCTATATAAGGAACCCCTTGGTACATTGAAAGCATAAGAGAGAATTGAGAGCAAAGAAACTATAGTCCATTGTTGCCGAAACTTATGCTTGAGTCTGCATCTCTTTGTCCCTTGGAGCACTTTTGTGTTCTTCCCAAGCTTGCCTTTTGTTTGTGAGCTTGCTATCGAGAGATGGAGGATTGAAGTGGTGGAGACCCAAGTGGGGGATTCAGTTTCTGAGGTTCACAGACGTGCCATCAGTGGTTGTATCTATCTTGTAATCTCTGATTTATATTAATAGAAATATATTTTCGTGTCCAATGATGTGTATTTGAATGAATATTTTATCCATGGGATTATGTCAAATGATTTTACATTATTGATTATATATGCTAGAATAGATCTAACACCATGATATATTATTGAGGCGCGGACCTTAATGGTCCTTAATTTTGGTAACTCTGCGGTTTTGGTGCAAAGCTTGTAAGCGGAGTTGCGACTCGAAATAGTATTAGGGGTTTCGGGGTTGGGTCGAAGCCCCTCTTTTTGTAAATAACCCATGGTTTAAGCCCAGGGTTTATGGTTTCGGGGTGCCCATCGTTTAAGTCCATGGTTTTGTAATAGTGCACTTGTATAAATAGACACTTATGTAAAGGAGTCAGGTTAGGATTTTGATGTATAATGATTTGATGCGAAACTAAGGCCTGTTTTTGTAAGAAAGGCTAAGTCCTAGATGTGTGCATGGAAAACCTCTGCAGCTATGTGCGCAGAGGGTTTTGGGTGATTGAGAAGATCTGCAGCTGTGTGTACAGAGATCTGCAGTTGAGTTCGCAGATCAGAACTGTGGTTTTTGTAAAGAGTTGAATATAAACGCAGTTCTGTGGACATAGCCCCTACACTAGGGGTGAACCACGTATATCTTGTGTCGTGGTGGTTCTGTTGTTTTTTTTTGTTCTGGTTATGCATCTGTTAAGTAGATAAAGAATAAAGTAAGATAAGATGTTAAATAATAACTTCGTTGTGAATTCCCAGTTAAGGGTTAAGCAAGTAACTATATGTTTATATAAACTGTGAAGCTAGTTAATTGAATGTTGAAGCTCTATTTTGTATAATTATTTGTTTTTAAGGCTAAAGATACAGTAATATCTCTCTTCTGCTTGCAGAAACCTAATTCTGCAGCACCCCATAGCTGTTTCGGGTGAGACTGCAACCTGTTCATAGGTTGTTGCCGAAACGGCCAACACTGTGGGTGTTTTGTTGGTGTGAAGACAAAAGTATAGAACCCAGGTCTTCCCTAAGCCTAACAAATTGGTTTCATTGCCGGTTGAACTCAGTATCTGCTCAAGGGGGATCTGCGTCATACCTAGCGGGATATGTTTTGGAGGCCCTCCGTAAAAGAAATTGGTGACTGGATTGAAGAGACTTATTTGAAATTTGCTAAACAAGAAAATGAAGATCCTCATCATAGCTCAGATGACTTTTTACAAAGGTACATTTTTTCTGATATTTATGAAATTTTCTTTGGTAGTATCCACATAGAATTGCACCAGTGGTTATCCAGGTTAACAGAAAGAAAGACAAAATTCAAAGAAGATCAATTTCCCAACTGGACCCCAACAAGAATTAATATATTGAAAAGGGTGAACAACGCGATATCCCGAGCTGTTGATTTCTGGACAACGCGAACCCTTGAAGCATTTGTGACAGAGTTCACCATCGAGACAAGTACTTCCTTCAGTGAAACTAAACGACAGTTTTTCAAAGGACCAAGGGGTAAGTACCTTAATTCATTTAGTTTGAAAATTAAAATGCTCTTGGCTTAAAAAGGTATATTTCTTATTGAATCCGACTGTTAGATTTAGTACTACTAACTTATGTTTGGAAGCGAAAGTGACTTCGATGAGCAGAGTGGTTTGCTGCAAAGTGGTAAAAGATACAAGAGAAATATTGGATACTATACCCTAGGTCAGAATACCGAGTATACCCCAGTCAGTCCAGAAGAATCTGATTCCGAAGAAACCCCTTCTATAAGAAACCCTCATGTAACCCCAGAGCGAAGATCTGTTATCCCCGAGAACCTGTTGCAGTCTGAAAGTAACCCTAGCCTGAGTATTCCTATCGCAGGTCAATCTACTTCAGCAAGTTCCTCTCCTCCTCCCCCTCCCTCCCCCCCTAGATCCAATATGGCCCATATGAATCATGATATCAAACTACCAGTCTTTAAAGGAACTGGATCAGAGGATCCAAAACAGTTTTGGTTCTTATGCGAAGCTATGTGGACCGCTAAGAATATTATGGACCAAGACATAAGAAGAGCACAGCTGGTCACTTCCTTCAGAGACCGGGATTTAACCTGGTTTATGAAGTTCTCCAGTACTCAGAACCATTTCTTGGCTGATATTAAAACAACAATGATCAAAGAGTTCAAAAATCCTAAATCAAAATCACAGTGTATAACTGAACTAAAAGAGATTCAGCAGAGGTGAGGTGAATTAGTTTGGGACTTTGATCAGAGGTTCAAAGTTCTTCTAGATCAAGTTAGCTTCACTATTGGACCAGAAAAACATAAGGAATGGTTCATTGCAGTATTATTACCTCATATTAGAACTCCACTCATGCAACAGACGGTTGCTGATCAGGAAGAAGCTTTGGAGATTGCCATGAAACTTGAGACAGCTCCCGTTGGAGATAATTCTAGAATATCCCAAATACAAGCCCAGTTAGCAGAAATATCTTTGGTGCTTCGCGATATGAAAAAAGGGAAAGCTATTCGTGAAGAATTTTGGTGTACACGATGCAAGACAGAAGGTCATGACAAAGAACAGTGTCCTGCACTTAGGAATTATTTGAATACTGGTGCACCAAACCCATTTAACCCTAATGTCCTGTATTGTGAGATCTATAGAACAAATGGCCAGCATCAACCTGAAGATTGCTATCCGTTGCAGAGATATGTTCAAATACCTAAGAATCCCTATTGAAAGTTCTGTAAGTCAGTTAGAAACAACAAAGATGAATGTCGCAGCTTTGACCTCATGAGAGAGCAAACCTATGATGCTTATAGGGTACAACCCGAGGCACAAGGCAATGATGGATATGGTTACCACAATGGTAGAGGTAGTTTCAAAGGTCGTGGTCATCGTGGTATGCCTGGAGGAGGTCGAGGCCAGGTTATTTTCTATAATTGCAATTAGGCAGGACATCTCGCTAGATACTGTCGGAACCCAACTACGACATGTCGATATTGTAGTGCAGTTGATCATCTGATTGAGCAATGCCCACAGTTGATAGCCAAGATCCAAGAAATAAATGGCACTCCTAGTCAGAATGTCAAGATGATTGCTATATAGAAACGATCTATCCCATCCATTAACATTGTCACAAAGAGTGGAGCTACGATGCAAGTGCAGAATACGGGGAAGCATCCTGTTGAAGCTTGGGTCCATAGGACCCCAGAGAAAATTCCAGCCTTTGATGTTGGAAGCAAAAAAGAAACATTCATGGAAGCTAAAAAAGACTTTGCCGATCTGGGAACATCAGTAGCACCCGCGCAACAGAATCGACAGCAGTCACAGCTCCAAGAAGCTTCACCATATCAAGTAAGTATATTGTCATCATTTCTAGAGAGTTGTATCAAGATATTAAGAAATCAGAATGCTTTGAATGAATTATAGAAAGTTATTCAGTCCTGCGAACCTCAGCGAAGCTCTTATAGGAAAACTGTTAATAGAGTTAGAAGGACTGGAAGAGAAATGAGATTGCATGCTCAGATAGGAGATTATGACATGACTGATATCATTTTAGATCTGGGATCAGAAGTGAATGTCCTAACCAGACAGACTTGGGAACAAATGGGAAAACCTAAGCTTGAATGATCCCCTATATAGTTGAGCTTAGCCAATCAACAGAAGATTGTGCCCTTGGGAAGATTCCCTAGTGTACTAGTAGACATTAATGGAGTCAGTACCTTAGCATACTTTGAAGTCATTGAGATAATTGATGATAGAAACCCCTATCCAGCCTTGCTAGGAATTGAGTGGGAAATAGACAATGATGCAGTAATCAACCTTAAGAAGAGATAGATGAATTTTGAAGGGAAATGTTTGAGAGTCATAGTACCATTGGACCCTTCTCAAGGAGAAAGGTATACAGAACCAGTCAGAGATGAATATCAGGATGTTTTGGATCATATTTACAACATCATAGCCAAAGAAGAATATTATGTTGACCCTACTGCTGAAGGTCTAATGGATTGGCAGTGTGATAGCTCCTGCATAACTGATTCAGACAAAGGTCTAGAGAATTGGTAGAATAGACTCTATGAGCTACATGGACATTGATGTGCTAGAATTACTAAATATCTCAGATGGCTTAGCTCACAGACAAGAGCCTTTCCTACCTTTGATGGCTTGACAGACCCAGGAGAATTTATTGTACAATTCTCAGAGCAAGTACCAGACTCCCAGAAAATGGAAACTCTAGATTCAACATTCAGAGCCACAGTAGCCAGATGGTGGAATGGTCACAAAAAGTCCATTCATATCTAGGAAACTTGTCAAAAGTTTCTTCACCTGAGATTCATGGATCAACCTCAAGAGGTGTAAAGCAGATTTGATGGTAAGACTAGCCCCTGGGAACATTTGGAGCAGTGCTACGAAGCATGGAAGCATCTACCTCATGAAGAATGGGTACATAGGTTTGTGCACACTCTAGAACCTGTAGCAAAGAACTGGTATGCGGAGGTTGAACTTTTCCATGGTACTATCAGTTGGGATAGTCTTGTTGATAGTTTTGTGCTCACATTTTCTATTAATGAGGTTTGTCCTACTTTGGATGCAACTATTAGGTTGATCCATACTAACGTGTTTAATGATAAAGAAATAGTTGAATACCAACCTGATTGGAAGGAACAAGAAGCTCATGCAGTAGAATGTTATAACCTCGCAATTAATGAGGATGATGACCCGCACAACATAAACATTCTTGAGTCAGAAGGACACTACGAAGTACATGGACCAACAGTCAAAGCGCTTGAAGTAACTTAGCCCTTGAAGACAAGGACAGTAAACATTGGATCAGAAGAAATGCCCAAGTATGCTACCATTGGAGATTATTGGGATGAAGAAATGGTAAGTAAAGTAACTGAACTTCTCCATGAGTATCAGGACTTATTCCCGACGAAGTTATCAGAAACGAAAGGTATCCTTGGTGATATAGGAGTGATAAAAATCCCTTTGAAACCTGATGCGAAGCTTGTGAAGCAGCGCCCTTATAGGTTGAACCCTAAGTATAAAGAAAAAGTCATAATGGAGCTAGATAAGATGCTTGCTGCAGGAATCATTGAGCCTATGGAAGAGTCTGAATGGGTCAGTCCTATGGTGGTGCAAGAAAAGAAAGCCAAGGGAGAAATCAAAATCTGCGTTGATCTGAGGAAGCTGAATGATGCCTATTTACATGATCCTTTCCCCACTCCCTTTACAGATGAATTTCTAGACAATGTCGGAGGTCAAGAAGTGTACTCTTTTATTGATGGATTTTCAAGTTACCATCAAATCATAATTACTCCAAGAGATCGACATAAGACAACCTTCGCTACATAAATGGGATCTTTTCAGTATACAGTTATGCCCTTTGGATTGAAGAATGCACCTGCTATGTTTTCCAGAGTAGTCATATCTGCATTCAAGGAATTTATACATAAATTCTTAGAAGTTTAGTTTGATGATTGGACTATCTTTGGATTACTGAAAGACCATATAGCCAGTTTAAGACTTATGCTGGACAAGTGTAGACAGCATCATATTTCCTTGAACCTGAAAAAGTTTATCTTTTGCGCACCTTTTGGAATTGTTCTAGGTCACATTGTATGTAAGCAAGGATTGATGATGGATCCTACAAAGATAGCCATTATTGTGAATTTTCCACCTCCAAATTCTGTTAAGCAACTTCGCACTACACTTGGTCATACTGGATATTACAGGAAATTCATTCAAGGATATGCTTAGATTACAACCCCTATGGAAAAGAAATTGAAGAAAGATATTAAGTTTGAGTGGACACCTGAGTGTTAGGAAATCTTGGATATTTTGAAAGAAAAGATGGTAACTACCCCTATCTTAGTATTCCCTGACTGGAATAAGGAGTTTCATGTGCATGTCGATGCATCCTCCATTTCTCTGGGTATAGTATTGGCTCAGTCAAGTGAAGGTAATATTGATCACCCTATTGCTTTTGCAAGTAGAAAATTGTCCACAGCAGAAAAGAATTATACTATGACATAACGAGAAGGTCTGGCTATGGTTTATGCCTTGCAGAATTTTCGACATTATCTGTTAGGATCTCATTTTAAAATGTTCACTGACCATTCTGCTTTGAAGTATTTGGTTAACAAGCCTGTGTTAGGTGGAAGGATATGCAGATGGTTGATTCTATTTCAGGAATATGACTTTGAAATCATAGTTAAGCCTGGAAGACTTAACCTAGGGCCTGACCAATTGTCGAGGCTTGAGTCAGGAGAAGAGCCCACTAGTTTGGACGAAGGTCTTCCTGATGCCTAGTTGTTTTCCATCCAGATGGTTGATAACTATTTTCAGGATATTGTTCAGTACTTGTCTATAGGTTTTGCACCCACTGAGATTACAACACAGCAAAAGAAGCAGGTGGTGGTTAGAGTAGCTGACTTTACCTTGATAGAAGGACAGCTATATAAGATGGGACTAGATGAAATACTGTGCAGATGTGTCTTGGAGCATGAAAAGCCATTGATTTTGGCTGAGGCACATTCTGGAGTAGCAGGAGGTCATTATGCAGGAAAAGCTACAGCGTAGAAGATTCTGACAGCTGGATTGTGGTGGCCCACAATTAATAAGGATGCAAGAGAGTATTGCCACAGTTGCAATATCTATCAAAGGATAGGAAAACCATCCAGGGGGGATGAGATGCCTCTGGTTCCATAGGTAACTTTACAAGCATTTAACAAATGGGCTATTGATTTTGTCGAACCAATCAATCCCCTTGCAAAGAAATTTGGAGCAAGATACATTATTACAGCAACTGATTACCTTGCTCATTGGGTCGAAGCTCAACCAATCAAGAATTGTAGCACTACTACAGCTGTGAAGTTCCTCTTCGATAATATCTTGTCAAGATTTGGGTGTCCTAGAATTCTTATGAGTGATCAAGGATCACATTTCCTAAATAAGACTATTGAAGCATTGACTGAATAATTTCAACTATATCATTAGAAGAGTACTACCTACCATCCTCAAGCAAATGGAACTGTTGAAGCCTTTAACAAGATCCTTGAGCATGCTCTAATGAAGGTTTTCAATGTTAACAGAAACGATTGGGATCTTAGAATTCTAGAAGTACTATGGGCTTATAGAACCACCTGCAAGAAGCTGATAGGCCATACACCTTTTAGGTTGGTCTATGGACAAGAAACAGTTATTCCCATGGAGTACATTGTTCCTAGCCTCAGAATATATTCCTTCACAGAGATGGATGACCTAGCTATGTTGAAAGAAAGGCTGGAAAGATACTAGAACTAGAAGAAAGAAGATTCATTGCAGGTTTCCAGCAGCAAGTACAGAAAGCTAGAAAAAAAGCATGGCATGATAGACACATTAAGAAGAAGTAATTCCAGATTGGTGATCTTGTGCTCCTATATGACAGTAAATTTATGAAGTTCCCAGGTAAGTTCAAGACACATTGGAAAGGACCATACATAGTGCAGAAAGTTACCGAGGGTGGTGCAGTCCAGTTAGCTAAATTGAATGGAGAAATTTTACCTTCCATGGTGAATGGAAGTAGATTAAAGAAGTACAGGGAAAATCCTGGACCCCCTGATCAGAAATAATATCCAGAAGAAGAGTCTAAGTACCAAGAACAGTTGAAATTAGGTACTAGACTATAATGAAGCTGTTCTCAGAGAGCTTCAGTAGATTGTTGAGAAATTCTGTCGAGGGTCAAAGCTCTGTCGAAGCTTGTGTCAGACAATGTTGAAGGCATGTATTGTGTCGAAGGCATGTTATTATGGAGAATTTGAAGTTAGTGGTTGTGCCGAAGAAGAAAGGTGTGTCGAAGCTTAAAATGTGACCGTTGGATTTGGCGGGCGTCGACACAAGTCACTGCATTAATTGCCTATAATGATGAGATTTTGAGAAATCTAGCAGCGTGTGAACAAGATCTATCTCCGATCGGTCAAATTTAGTATCTTTGATGCATAATTATGACAAATTTGATCGTTGGATTCTTTAAGAAGACACCCAGCTGATCGCGAAGTCCAAGAAGTGTTGAGAGGAATCAGACAGAGGGGTCTGCAGAACCTTATGAGAAATCCATCTGCATCTGCACCCCGCGAAGAGACCCCCCCAGTGCCGAATCAACCAATGCAGACATGATCAACTAGGAAGAAGTTCAAGGCAAAAGTTTGCTCTAAGCGGTATGAAGAGAAAGATGACGCCGAAATATATTTTGAGAAGGAAGATAGGAGATTGAGAGATTGTCATAAGGGACACAGGCAGTCTGCTAAGGATGAATGAATAAAGGATAGAGAAATCCATGGAAATGGTATAATTAGCAGAAGGAATGATGTTGATGACAGGCATAAAAGGGATAAAGATGACAGGAGGATTAAAGATGATGCTTACAGAGATGCAGACAGATACAGAACTTGACAGAATGCAAAAGGAGTTAGTAGAGAAGGAGCCAGCAGCTGATGATATCATGTGCGGCCTCAACAAGCAGTTTAATATCTTTGCCAATAAGATCCTCCCACCATAAAAGCAACAGAGTGTCCCAGGACGAGACACTGGTGAGTCTTAGGGGTCTTTTGGGGCACATACCTTAATGGTCCTTAATTTTGGCAACTCCGTGGTTTTGGCGCGAAGCTTGTAAGCGGAGTTGCGACTCAAAATAATCTTAGGGGTTTCAGGGTTGGGTCAAAGCCCATTTTTTTGTAAATAACCCATGGTTTAAGCCCATGGTTTTGTAATAGTGCACTTGTATAAATAGGCACTTATGTAAAGGAGTCAGGTTCGTCTTTTGATGTATAATGATTTGATGCGAAGCTAAGGTCTGTTTTTGTAAGAAAGGTTAAGTCCCAGCTGTGTGTGTAGAAAACCTCTGCAGCTGTGTGTGCAGAGGGTTTTGGGTGATTGAGAAGATCTGCAGCTGTGTGCGCAGAGATCTGCAGCTGAGTGCGCAGATCAGAACTGTGGTTTTTGTAAAGAGTTGAATATAAACGCAGTTCTATGGACGTAGCCCCTACACTGGGGGTGAACCATGTATATCTTGTGTCATGTTGGTTCTGTTGTTTTGTTTTGTTCTGTTTATGCATCTGTTAAGTAGATAAAGAATAAAGTAAGATAAGCTATTAAATAATAACATCGCTGTGAATTCCCAGTTAAGGGTTAAGCAAGTAACTGTATGTTTATATAAACTACGAAGCTAGTTAAGTGAATGTTGAAGCTCTATTTTGTATAATTATTTGTTGTTAAGGATAAAGGTACAGTAATATCCCTCTTCTACTTGCAGAAACCTGATTCTGCGGCACCCCTTAGCTGTTTTGGGTGAGACTGCAACCTATTCGCAGGTTGTTGCCGAAAGGGCCAACACTGTGGGTCTTTTGTTGGTGTGAAGACAAAAGTATAGAACCCGGGTCTGCCCTAAGCCCAACATATATAGTATGCTTGTATTTTTTACTTGTTGTTGAGGAAGTAATATAGCAATTCAAGCTGAAGATTGGAAAGCTCAACGGGGATCTACTTCAACCATCCGGAATAAGGTACGAGGTCTGATCCTTTAGTGTTAGACATTTAATTTCTATTGCATATTGGAAAGGATTGATTTCTGGAGTCAAGCTGTCTGTTGTGGTACCCCAATCCATAGGAATTTCTCTCCGTAATAGAATTTGCAACTCCGCTGGGGAGTTCCTAGTAGTTGTCCTTTGGGGGTTGATTTCTCGGCATTCAATGTATTTGAACATTCAATGTATTTGAATTGCTCTTTCTCTCTTGTTTCTGTGTCGGGTCTGGGGGCATGTATTCCTGGTAGAGTCTGATAGGTGTGAATTTTGTCTCAGCCTATCTGTTCACCTTGGTTTATGCACCTTTTCTTCCTATACATGGTTTTTTGACTTACAGTCGCGTATACACACGGATTCCTCTGCGATTTCTGTGTATACATGGGGGTTTACTGCGAACAATCACGTATACCCTTGGTTTTTCCTTTTTGTGGAAGATAGTTGGTTGCTGGGTGAATTCTGATATTTGCTAAGTCTCCTTTGGCACTACCTAAGTCTGTTTAGACCTCTATTTCTAACTAGAAACATTTTTTTTAGCTTAAATTTTTTTTTAGGAAAGTTCTTGTCATGGCATTTTTTATTTTCTGTTTGAGATTAGTGTATTAGATTTCTTTTACCTTAGTTCTTTTCTTGAATGCTTTCTATGTGTGCTTGCAGAGTCTAGGGGTCATAGAATCATTCTTTTGCGTTTTGCATCTCTTTTATTTTCAAAAAATCCAAAAACATTTGCTTATCATCATGCATTGCATTTTTCACTTTGCATTGTACATCCACTAGATTTAGATTTGCTTTGGAGTACTAGTTAGGACTTCATATAGGAAAATTTGCATTCATCATTTGAAGAAAAATTGTGCATTTGACGTAGTAGCATACCCTATTTTCATGGACACAATGCATTTGCATTGATAGTTAGGTGTTCATTTTACTTCTTGTTGCGTCATAACACCACTAGTTGCATGACCATATCCTATTTTTGAATAATAAAGCCAACTAAAATCAACGCTAAGTAAAATGAATTACACTCTTTTCTTTTCTAGGGTGCACCAACAAGCTTAGGTTTTAGGGTCTTGGAATAGTTCATTGTAAGTTAATTCTCCAAGATCACTAAACAACAACATCTAGGTGTCTGTCCAGGTGAGTGTGTGAAATCCTTGGTACGACCATTCTTCTCAGGATCCTCCTCTCAAACGGGAGTTAAGCACGAGGTAGTGTGAGCGGTTATTGATTGGGATGACCGCTAGTCATAACTGAGTAGCACCAAAGATATTTCCAGGATTATATTCGCATCTGGGGGCTCTTTCGAGAGTTTCGGGCTTTGCTACCCTGCCCATATGGTCAATCCCGCCTGCGACTGTCCACTTGAGCATTGATTATATTGAGGTGACCTTAGTGGCCTTACCTAGGATATCGAGGGGGTACTTGTAGAGGTTATTCTATAGGTGTCCCAGCTAGGTTGGGATCGGACAGCACAGTCGCTTTATGCGTTGAAGATAAGGGTCACAATAATTGGTTACGTACCTCCATTTGTTGTGTATGGGAGTCTCAAGCCTCTCCTAGGCAAGACATACCTGCTTCATTTGGGAGCTCACTTATCCAGCCCTTGTTTTCTTGCATTTGGATTTATATTTTATTAGTGATTGCTCTGTGCATGATAGTTGGCCTAGGGTTTGCGTAAATAGAGAGTCTTTGCTATTTTTTGAGTCATTTTGGATTCAGGTGCGGTTATGCATTGTTCTCGTTGTTTAGCAAGAATTCCACCTTCTACTTCTCCTCCTCCTTTGGGAGAGAGACCTAGACAGTCCAGGCGGACTATGTCACATATTGATTCACACACCATGGGGGATTCTTCAGAAGGTATTCTTGAACCACCTCCTCCCATTCGTGTAGACGATGGGGAATTTACTCCTAATTACGATCCTTTACCCAACTTAGCTGAGTTAGGTCCTATGATTTCTAAGATAGGAGACATTCATGATAGACCTACTCACTCTAGGGCTGATTCCCCATTAACTTGTTATTGGTATGGCATGCCGGAGGACGCCGAGACTTAGTTTGAACCCGCCACTACTAACTATGGTAGTTATGGTATGGCTGGTTTTCCTATGCATGATTTGACATTTCATGTCGAATCAGACTTCGATCCTAGCACTATGCCTGGGGGCACTCTCATTCCTTACCATGTGGAGAGGTTTGGGAGAACTAGTCACATTGCACCTTCCGTCCCAGTGGTGGAAGCTACATCTTATATCCCTCCTAGGTCTAGAGTTAGCGATCCTATTAGGATACTAGACCCGAGACGGGTGATGATAGGTGGTAGTACATATCTTATTACTCAGATTCCTTCATCCTAGGCCCCTAGTTCTTCAAATGTCCATCCTCCACCTTATTCACGTGGTCCTTTGAGTCGGCACATGGCTACGAGTCAGGTCCGTACTGCGGTTACTAGACCGGTTGTGTCTCAAGTTTACATGCCACCCATTGCTTCAGGAGGTTATGTTCATGCTTCTAGAGGTCAAAATACTACTTCCGTGGCATATATCCCTACTTTCGGTATGTATATTCCTACTTCTGGAACCTATCTTCCTACCTACGGAGTGTCTCATGGGGCATCGCATGCGATGACCTATGGACCCTATTATGGGATGTAGTATGGACAGGTTTCTTCACCTTATGGAGGCAGGTATTCACAACCTGCTTACTCTCCTAATTACGGCTTTGTAGCTCCTACTAGTCAAGGTCCACCTCATTATGGTGCTCCCACCCCACCCTACATGGGTAATACAGGAGGAGGGCACTATGGCCAAGGCCATGGTGGAAACCAAACCTATATGAACCAGGGAGCGGTCCATAGACCTCATCATCCTAGGCTCCCTTTCCTCGCGACACTCAATCTCCCTGACTTATCGAGACTTACGAACGATCCTGTGGCTCATGACCTAGCTTGGCCGGCTGTGCCTACCAAGATTCCTTCGGACATACCTAAGTTCGAAGGAAAACCAGGAGAGGATCCAAGCGAAAACGTTACTATGTTTCACCTATGGTGCTCTTCGAATTCATTACATCAGGACTCAGTCCATTTGAGACTATTTCAACGAACCCTCACAGGGTCTGCTGCGAAAAGGTATATAGAGTTACCTAGGGGTGCTTTTACTTTGTTCGGTGACCTTGCGATGACTTTTCTTAATCACTTCCAGCTACCAGTGTGCTATGACGTTGGTACTGAACTCTTGTCGACATTTCGGCAAGATAAGGCCACCCATATTTCTGATCGTATTCAAGAGTGGCATAGATGGAAGAGATTAATTAAAGCCTTTATACCACCGGAGTTCCTTCTTGAATGGTTCCTCAAATCGTTATTGCCATATATAGCGAAGGATGTTTCCACATCTTGAGTACAGAATGAGGAACAAGCGATTTTTAGAGTGCAGGAACTGGACTTGATCTATGCTCGGTCCGGTTTGTTGTATGAGATTATTCTCAACGCTCCTTGTTCGATTTTTGATCCCAAAGTCAAACCTGGACCACATGCTGATGGCATTGTGGGTTGTGCAAGTGCGAAACCTGTGGATTCGGTTTCAAAACAAGTTAGTCAGTTGTCACTCAACCAATCTGCTTCGAGACAAGCTACGACTTTGTCTCAACCCTCCCAAATGGAGAATGTACTTTCTGTGCAATTGTCGGACCAGAAGGGTAACCAACAGCCCAGAAATAATAGAAAAAAGGGTAAAAATAATAATCGAAAGGGTGGGAATAAGAATGAGAATGCTAGCAATAATGACAAGAACGGTAGAAATGCTGGGGGGGACAAGAAAGCAAAACGTAAGGTTAAGTTCCCTTGCAAGTTATGTAAGGATGATCACCTCACTTACTTGTGCCCTCGAATTGATGAAGCTTCGATATTCTTAGCACAAGGCCCAGTTGTGCTAATGAACCCTTTACCGAATAACCAGAATATGAACTCAAAGTCCCATGACCAGTCTAGTAAGAATGATCCACCAGAGACTAGTGCTCGTGGGTGCATTAACATGGTCCATGCTGCGAAAGTTGTGACTCATGCGGAAGATTATAGTTCGTCACAACCCAGCCCAGGAAAAGAGTCTGATCCACTAGGGTCCCCTTTGCGTAATTAGAAACCTGTGGATAAACCTGAGGCTGCACCTCACATTCCTAAGTGATTTCTTAAGCATTCGGGGCATAATCCAAATGCCTGAGCTGCCCAGAATTATTCAGTTGTCGAGGATTTGGGCCACACTCCTTGTGTGATGTTTGCATTGGAAGTGCTTCAGAGTTGTCCTTCACAAAGGAAGGCATTGCTTTCTGCCCTTGGTGTGAACAGAGATGATTCTTCCTCGGTGATCAAATTTGAAACCCCAGGACTGAAGCCTCGCTTGCCCTACTATGTGTCTCTTTTAGTGCACATAGAATGTCTTAATCTGATCGTCAAGAATACTATGATTGATGAGGGCGCTGTGGCTTCTGTGATGTCTTTATCTTGTTGGAAGGGTATGGGTTCTCCTGAGCTATCTAAATCAGTGACTATGTTAACTGCATTTTATGGGATATCTTTTAAGCCACACGGAATCCTCCTTCCCTTAAAGTCCGTTTGGGGGGGAAGACCGTTGCGATAGAGGTTGAGGTGGTTGATGCACCCCTTGACTACAATCTCTTGTTAGGTAGGAACTGGATGTATAGTATGCAAGCCATTGCTTCTTCCTTGTTACGTGTTGTATGCTTTCCACATAACGGGAAGATTGTAATGATTGATCAAATGGCATTCAAGAATCCATCTATTACCGCATCTTCGGGAGCTTTGATCCCGATCATTGACCACTCCCAGCCGGCAACTGGAAGTGTGGGTGTAGGCATGTATCCATCCCTCATGGGAAGATTTAGTTGTCCTGCACCGATCCTCGTGATAGGATCTTGTTTCGATGAGGCTTTGACATCTACGACCTCGGTGTCTTTTCGCATGACCCATATGGAAGATCCTTGGATTCTTCCTACACCGAGTACTTTGAGTGAGCCCCTCGAGATGAGCATGTCGTTGTTTGCAGCCATGATAGCTTATCAAGCTAATCTCCAGAGTGTTGCAGAGCCTTGTTCTTCCTCTTCATGGACGAAGGAGGAAGACCCCTATGTGCTACCGGCATGGGCAGTACCGTCTTCTCATGCCCACGACTACCTTGATACAGTTTTCCCTTCAGATGAAGCGATTATCGAGGCTATGTCGGGAGTTGAGCCACCATGGGAGGAACTTCATCATAGATCATACTTCCTTCCAGCGCTTGAGCGTTTGGAGCATGAGGATTATAGGGAGATTCTTAGTCAGAAATTTGGTAGTCCTATGGTTCCATTAAGCTCTCCCGGTCCGATGGTAGATGCAAAAATGGCGAACATATCTACAATGATTCCTATCAACATTTATCGCAATCCTGGCACAATAGAGAATGTCTATATTGGGGAGGAATGTTCCCTTGTTGAGATTCTGGAATATACCAAGCTATTCAAGGAATTCCGTGATATTTTTGCTTGGTATTACGATGAGATTCCAGGTATTGACCCTCGAATTTTTGAACATGATATTAAGACTTACCCCAATGCTAAGCCTTTTCGACAACGTTTACGCGCCATGAATCCTAGGAAATCACCCGCCATTAAGGCAGAGATAGAGAAGCTGTTGAAAGTTGGTTTCATCTATCCCATTCCCTTGAAGGAATGGGTTTCAAACCCCATTCCAGTGGATAAGAAGCAGGGAGTGATCCGCATATGCACTGATTTCCATGATTTGAATCGTGCTTGTCCTAAGGATAACTTCCCCACACCATTTATAGATCAGATATTGGATGAGTGTGCGGGTAGCAAGGTGTTCTCCTTTATGGACGGATTTTTCGGGTATAATCAGATCCAGATTAAACCTGAGGACCAACACAAGACTGCATTTATTTTCCCTTGGGGAACATTTGCATATCGAAAAATTCCTTTCGGCCTTAAAAATGTCGGAGCTACGTTTCAGCGGGTGATGACCTTGATCTTCCACAATCTCAAGTCTATTATTGAAGTATTTTTGGATGACCTTACTGCTCATTCTCATATGAGAATGCGTCATCCCTATCACTTGAGATTGGTATTCGAAATATGCCAGCACTATTCAGTTAGATTAAATCCTCATAAGTGCATCTTTTGCATGAAGTCGACTCGTTTGTTAGGATTCATCATTTCGAAAGAGGGTATAAGAGTCGACCCTTTGAAGGTTGAGGAAATACTTTAGTTGTCTCCCCCGAAGAATATTCGTCATCTTCAGTGTTTGCAAGGCATGGAAAAATTCTTATGAAGATTTGTTTACAACTTTGCCAATTTGACTAGAGGCTTCATGCATCTCTTGAAGAAGGATACTCCCTTTGAATGGGATGAGCGATCCCAGGAATCCTTCAATGCACTTAAGTGAGCCCTAGCATCGGCCCCGGTGATTAGTCCTCCGGATTATAGCCATGATTTTCTATTATATATGGATGCATCCTTAGAGACGATTGGTATGGTTTTGGTTCAAGAGGATGAGGAGCTCCAAGAGCATGTCATATATTATCTGAGCTGAAACTTTATTGATGCAGAGATTCATTATTCTCATGTTGAGAAGCTTTCTTTAGCTACCATACACGCAATTCAGCGTTTGAGACATTATATTCTACTTCGCCAGACCTTGGTTGTGGCCCATGTCAATCCATTTCAGTTCATCCTCACAAGAAGGATGATTGGGGAGAAATATAATAAATGGATAGTCATTTTGCAAGAGTTTGATCTCGAGTTTGTTTCAGCAAAATCAAAGAAATCTTTAATCTTTGCAGAGCTTATATCGTATTTTATGAGCGAGGCCGAGGAGTTGGTTTGTGAAGATACGTTTGTCGATGAACACATATTCTTAATCTCAACATTAGACCCATGGTATAGGGATATCATAGTATATCTACAAACATAGAGGACCCCTACTCACCTCTCGTGAGATGAACGACAACGATTACACCACGTCTCTAAGAACTACCTTATAGTGGACAATAATTTGTACTGTCGTGGGGTAGATTCCATTTTATGACGTTGTTTAACTCATGATGAGGCCGAGGTTGTGCTGAATGATTGCCATGGAGGTGCATGTGGTGGTCATTTATCTGGGCTTTCTAGAGCTCAAAATATTTTGAGAGCAGGTTATTTCTGGTTGTCGATCTTTAAAGATTGTGTTGATGCGGTCAAGAGGTGCCACCCTTGCCAGGTGTTTGCATGTAATATGCGCTCAAAACCTACCCTGTTACACCCCATTATCACTGCTGATCTCTTCACTAAGTAGGGGATTGATTTTATGGATTGCAACCCAGCTTCGGCTGGGGGGCACCATCATATTATAGTGGCTGTTGATTACTTCATGAAATGGGATGAGGCTATGCCTACAGTAAAATCCGACGGTGACACAGTCGCTCACTTTGTATTCAACTAAATTATTACTTGGTTCGGGATTCCGAAATAGCTGGTCACTGACCATGGCTCACACTTTCATAACCGTAGGATGGAAGAGTTGGCATCCAAGTTAGGGTATAAGTAAGAGCATTCATCTTCTTACTACCCTCAAGCAAATGGATATGTAGAGGCAGTGAATAAATCACTCAAATCCATTCTCCAACGAACCATCGCACAAAGCAAGACGAATTGGCACATTATGTTATATCCTGTTTTGTGGGCATATCGAACCGCGGTTAAGACTGCCACTAGTTTTTCTCCATATCAGCTTGTACATGGAGTGGAGTCAATATTGCCGGTTGAATGTGAGATTTCTTCGTTGAAGCTAGCTGTGGAACTCTTACCAGACACTTCACCTTTGGAGGAGAATTTGGTTCACCTTGAGCAACTTGATGAGCAGCGTCGAGATGCCTTGGTGGCTCTAGAGGTTAATAAACATCGCGTTAAGGTCCAATACGATAAGTATGTCCATCTAAGAGTGTTTAGTGAAGGAGACTTGGTCCTCCTGTGGGACCAATCGAAACAACCCTTGGGGGCAGGGAAGTTTAATCCTATGTGGCATGGTCCTTAGGTGGTCAAGCGTGTCTTAGAGAAGGGTGCCTATGAGTTAGTGGATTACAAAGGCACAGCTTTGGCGAAGCCTATAAATGGGCTCTATCTCAAAAAATACTATGCATGATCTTTAGCCAAGGCTGCTTGTTGTATATTATTGTACAACTTTTGCATAGTTAGGTCTTTTTATCGTGATCGGGTTTGTGATTAGTTTCCATTTATTTTAGCAGATGTCAATGGAATCTTCCACCTACATAGGATACACGGATGGTGCAATCCATCACACTCAACACTCAGCCTCTGCTACTTGGGTGATTTATACTCCTATGGGTCAGGTACTGTCTTCAGGAGGTGTATGTCTACGGCCATCTTCCAACAATTTTTCCTGAATATAGCGTCATTATTGAGCTTCTACAGGATGCCATTCTACATGGTTTTCTATCTCTTGAGGTACGTCTTGATTCGGAGTTAGTAGTGTCACAGATCAATGGTTTGTACCATGTTAGAGATCCGACGTTATTGAGAAGGTTCTTACGTGTGATATTGTTAGAACGGCAATTTGACAGTATAACATATATACACATTCCAAGAAATAATAATCAAGTTGCTGACTCATATGCTAACTACTTGTTAGATTGGCATTTGTCTCATTCACAATAAATTAATCATAAATACATTTACACATGTAAATAAATAAATCGATCACCATAAAACTTTTTTATATACATAAAAAATGTGGTAATACATAGTGTCATAATACAAAATTGGGGCTTTTAAAGCCACCATCATATAATACAAAGTCATACAAAACATATACACTACCAGGTGTCTAATCCTGTGGATGAGGAGGAGGGTTGTGATCATGGAACGTCACTGCGGCTCTAGCTAGTCACCGGAATAAACGCACCCATGCGCGTGGTACACCCACCACCTATCGCTGCATGTCCTCAGGAAAGTCCTCAAGTTGCGCCATGGGAACTCTATGAGTCAATCTAACAAAGTTGGTATGAATGCTCTGGAGCGTTCACTCCGCATCCACACCCGTGATGTCATCTCCTCTTCCCCTCCGTCTATGACGAGGGAAGCCCTCTAGTCGTCATGGTCCCACATTTGCACATGAATGGTAGATGTCACTATGTATTGTCATGCAAAAACATGTCTTTTTTATTCCACATAATCAAGAAAACACAAAAAAAATTAAATATCTCAAAAATTTAAAAAAAAAAGAGTGAGGGTAGAGATTCATTACCTATCTCACCATATGCCGATCCTGGTGGCAATGGCATGTCCGGACCCCCCCGGAAGTCCATCCCTGCATAGGGGTAGTCATCTATGGAAACTATTTGTCGTCACCACCATGGAAAGAACTCAGCTGGATATGGGTTGGCCACCCTACCACCCCCCACCCTACGCATAGCATCTGCCCAACGTCGATGAGCCAGATCTTGAACCCCATGGAGAGGAATGTCCACTCTAGGGCTCAATCCTGGAACATGCTCGAAGAAAAACATGCTCAAAATGCTGCTAAACCCGAAGTTTTGTACCCTGCCTACCTTACACTCACTGAGCTGGTGTTTCATGTTGCTCAGTAGCGTGGTACTCCAGTCATAGATGGTGGGTCTCATACACTCCACCGCATAGAACAAGCGGCCGCGACGCCTAATGGAGTGATGCCAAGCCTGCTATCCTGCCTAGCGTCAATAATATGGCCTTTAGGCCCAGCATCTATATAGCATTGATGGGGATCTGACTCCCCACCTTCTCAGTATATGGGTAGTAGTACATGGATACGTACTCATCGATAGTAAGGCCACCTCCTGGCCCACCTCAGGAACGAAGGTTTACCACCTCCCCTCATCTAGAAAGACCACTGATAAAGTATATGTCCTCAACCTCTATGGTGAGGGACATCCCATCTATACAGAAGGACTCTGAGTCTGGATCCCAATAGTCTACCAGCATCTGTAGTAGTCTTGGTTTGGCCTTCAAACCACCAAGACACCAAAACTTGTAGAGTCCGCATGCACGTAAAGCTTGTTGAGCCATTAAGTTAGCCCTTACTGCTTGCTCTACTTCACCATGCTCGTGCTCTCTCCACTCTAGCACCATCCTGCAAGAAAAATTGCAAAATTTCCCATCAATTTACTAGAAATTCATATGCGCGGCCTATTACACGACTGTTTTGCAAACAGCCTCATATGTACGTGGGTTTTAGCCCCTTTTCCACGTATAGCCAGCCCTATATGTGGAAAAAGCTTCGATATCCGTGTGGGCCACAACGCTCATGTAGAGATGGCTTAAAAAATTCATTTGACCATGAAAAATTACAAAAATTATATCAAAATGCAAGAGGAGAGCATGAGTAAATACCTCGAAGAAACGGCTGTGAATTCCGCCAGCTAGATCTCCTGGAATTTGCAGTTGAAAATCAGAGCTCAAATGGGTAAAAGTTTCAAATGATTTATATTTTTTACTATTTATAGAAAAAATTTCAAATATTTGAAAAAATTTACCCCCTTTCCTATAGTTTCGACATTTTCTAACCGTTTTGGACCGTTTTTGACATAATTGGTGATGTAGAAGACCTTTTTCAATGTCGATTCAGCCATTGGATTGACCGGTTCGTGCCGATCTCAAGTATCATGTCTAAACTGGCATATATGTTAGGTTCACCACCGTTTGCATTTTGCATGACCATATGACCATATCATCATGTCCTTAGGTACGAACCCACTCTGTTATGTCACGGAACCTTCTTGCTACTTTAGAAGTGGCATGATACGAGTGGTAGAGCTTCACCTTACATGGGTACCCTAGTTAGCGCCTTATTTGCATTTGGTGCCCATGCCGACATTTTCTCCTTTAGGGTGTGGGAGTCCGTTGTATAGTACTGCCATGACATTTTGCAAGAGCCTCATACTCCTCTTGATCTTATGCTGGACTATTTCCTTCAGGACTCCCCTATGTCAAGTTCTGAATGCATTATCATGAGCTTTGCCTACCTTATTGAGCTTTATGTTGGCTCCCCTGACATTGCGTTTCAGCCATATAGCCCGAGCTTGTCTCATGTCTAGCCATGCAGAGCCATTTTTTATATCCTTCGCAGCTTGATTTCCCTTTTTACCGGGAGGGGATTTTCCCCCGAGTGTCGATATCCTACACATGTATCCTTGCATTGAGCATAGGTATGTTCCACTCCTTGGAACTAGTTTGTTTGCCCTTATGACACTCGTCTCCTCCTAGTTTTTAACTATAAAGCTATTTTATTCTTTTTTCAAGCTTTTCAAATAACTGAAAAAGTCCAAAAAAATAAAAAAACCAAAAAGCCGGACAAGGAAATATGTTATCTTTGGCAACTGTCGAGTCATGTCGCCTTCGAAAAGAGCACTGTATATCACATCCATTGGTTGGGTTATAGTTTGACTTTAAGAGCTGTACTCGTTTATCTGAGTTTATCTCGACCAACTGGTTAAGATTCCAGTCCCTATGGAGCCTCTGTTGATGCCTCCTGTGTCACAGAGATGTACTAGTTTGTATATCGAATCTATGCTGCCTTCATTCAATCACCATACGTCGTTATGCTCTTGTTCAAAGGAAGTTGAAACCTGTTTCGGCCATTCCTCAGTTATCTTGACTTTGCATGTTGGCCATTCCCGGTACAGTTACAGGTTCGTGCACCTTATGATCAAGTCCTTCCACATTATATAGCTTTGCTGAGTACCTCATGTTGGATGATGGGGGATGCCTTAATTCCCTCCTTCCAGTGGATTTCATCCCATTGAATTCAGATCATTTATTCTGGGATTGGAATCTAGAGTCATTTTGAGTGCCTTGAGACTTGCAGTCATCAGTGGCGGGTTCTCTCGCCATCGATAGTTTCTTGGGAATACATCAATGTCCCTTGATAGATGGATTCTTTCAAGTGTTCGACCTCAACACATTTATTCACACTTGTTAGTTTGCACTCTAGTACCTTGATTCCCATTTTCATTATTGGTGGGTGATCTCGCATCTATTAACAGAATACATTAATGACCGGTAATTAGACGATGGACTACTATGTTCGACCTCGACACCTCCATTCACATAGTAGGACATGTACTCGTGGTGGTTTGTGTAGAAGACCTTCCATATTGGTGGCATACATTATATCCTACCTCCTTGATCGTGCCAGTGTTCATGAGATTTTAGCTCTTGTGACTTGATTCCAGTATATGTCAAACATTTCCAGCCACTATGGAGATCTTGATCTATTATATATCTTCAGCCATTTTGGAGATCATGGTCCCTTGTATATGTTCATCATGGAGATTCTGATCTATGTATATTGTACGTGGCGATGACCACATATGTGATATTATGTATTATGCCTATTCATGGCCATTGTACTCTTATGTATCTGGGACTGCTATATGTACTTGCAGTTATTAGCAGAGTTGTATTATTGTACTATGCTGATTGGGTGGCTGGTCTTCCATTTGGGATCCTTCATCACTCCACTTCTGGGATGGACTTATAATGTATTTCGGCCATCGCATAACCCCTCTGATCTCATACATTAGGGGGCATCTATTATAGCGGATTTCACCACTCTAGGTGAATCACACATTGTATGGCCTTCCCTTGTCCCGCTGCAGACTCATTAGCCCCTATGGACCACTTTTTGTCTTTTGATGTTTCCTCGATCATCCCTTAAAACATATGAAAATGATATATGCGGCTTTTAACCCTATAGTTGCGTACATACGCGGGTTTGACCCCTATAACCGTATACATCGGGATGTGTGCATAATCCAAATCCTTCTGGAGTTTTCCTTGAAATGGATCCAACTCATATGACTCCTGGCCTTCCATATGCCTTGAGATCGCTCATATTTGACCTTTCATTATCCCTTTGAAAGCTATATAAGGAACCCCTTGGTACATTGAAAGCATAAGAGAGAATTGAGAGAAAAGAAACTATAGCCCATTGTTGCAAAAAATTATGCTTGAGTCTGCATCCCTTTGTCCCTTGGAGCACTTTTGTGTTCTTCTCAAGCTTGCCTTTTGTTTGTGAGCTTGCTATCGAGAGATGGAGGATTGAAGTGGTGGAGGCCCAAGTGGGGGATTCAGTTTCTCCGATTCGCAAACATGCCATCAGAGGTTGTATCTATCTTGTAATCTCTGATTTATATTAATAGAAATATCTTTTCCTGTCCAATGATGTGTATTTGAATGAATATTTTATCCATGGGATTATGTCAAATGCTTTTACATTATTTATTATATATGCTAGAATAGATATAACACCATGATATATAGTATTCTTGTATTGTTTACTTGTTGTTGAGGAAGTAATATAGCAATTCAAGCTGAAGATTGGAAAGCTCAACGGGGATCTACTTCAACCATCCGAAATAAGGTACGAGGTCTGATCCTTTAGTGCTAGACATTTAATTTCTATTGCATATTGGAAAGGATTCATTTCTGGATTCAAGCTGTTTGTTGTGGTACCCCAAGCCATAGGAATTTCTCTCCGTAACACTACTTGTTTTGAAGATGCATAGTAGAGTAGAGAAATGGTACCATCATGCACAAGCTCCCTGATATAGTGCATATGGATCTCAATGTGCTTGGTTCTTTGTCTTTGAACTGGATAATTGGATATTCAAATGGTTCTTTGATTGTCACAATAGATGACTATTGAAAACTATGATTCGAAACCACATTCTCCAAGTATCCCCTGCAACCACAAACATTGACTAGTTGCATTTACAACTCCTCTATACTATGCCCCTATAGATGAGAGTGCTATGGCACTCTACTTCTTACTTGAATAGATGATTGGTCCTTCAGCAAGCATGAACACATATCCTGAGGTAGACTTTCAATCTATGTTGTCACCTGCCCAATCACTGTCGGTAAATCCAACTAGCTCTAAGTCATATTTTGCTTTGTAGAAAATCCCATGAGTCCTTGTTTCCTGAACAAAGTTCAGGATCCTCTTGGTTGCTCTCTAATGGATCTCATGAGGCTGATCTATTTATCTCTAATAAACACTAAATACATAAGATAATTCAGGTCGAGTATGTGTAAGATAAAGCAAACACCTCATCAACTGCCTATACATTGTATTATTTACCATAGGAAAAGAACCTGCTTTCTCAAGTTTAACTCCTGAAAGGAATGGAGTCTTTCTTAGCTTGAAATATTTCATGGTGAACTTGGTGAGAAAATATAAAGCATACTTTAACTGATGAACCTTGATTCCATGTTGGTATTGAGCAATTTTGAGACCCAAAAATTGGCTCAACAATCCCAAATTTGTCATAGAAACTTACATGGTTCATAGCATCCTTCAAGGAGGAAGTCTCTTTCTTTCAACTTCCTGTAATCAGTAGTTCATCCAAAAAGAGAAAAATAATCATTAAATAACCATGAATCAGCTTCAAATATATATTACAATCATACTTGCATCAAACAAAAATTAGTGACAACAGAAAGCCATCAATCTTGGCATACCAATCCCTGGGGGATTTCTTGATCCCATACAATGATTTCTTTAACCTGCACACTAAATATGTATTAGATACAAAAAAATTTGGTTTCTTCATAAATCTATTCACTCAGATCTCCATTGAGAAATGCACACTTCACATCCATGTGATGTACCTCCCATTGCTTCGAGGCTGCAATGGCTAGAGCCAGCCTTATGAAGTCCATATTTGCCACTGGTGCAAAGGTCTTATTGTAATCAATACCATGTACCTAAGAGTCTCACTTGGATATGAATATTTCCTTATATTTCAAAGGTGAACCATCAGCAGAAAACTTAGTTTTAGAGACCCACTTACACTTCACTAGATTTCTCCCTAGGGGTAGATCAACCAGTTCCCATGTGTTGTTCTTCTGGAGCGAGCTGAATTATTATTTCATGGATGTTTTCCATATTGGATCATGTGTTGCATATTCATATGTCCGTGAGTCAGAATATACCATTAAATAACACTTCTCAGCAAAGAGTGGATCTTTCACACAAAGGGCACTCTCAAATTGAGATCTAGTCCTCCTAGTGTCATTAGGAATTTCAGCTAGTTACCCAGATGCATGAATGGTCCTTGCTTCCCACTTTGGTATTTTAGGTCTGTTAGGATCTGCAATTAATTAATAATTATCAGACATATCAAAATCAGAAAATTCATTAGTCTCTTCACTTACAATCAATGGCTATGGTGGTGAAGAGGACTCTCCAAATTCAACTGCTACTAAAGGCTCTTCTTTGAACTGAACACTTATTTCAATGTAATATTTGTTAGTGCTAAAGTTTATCAACTTGTACCCTTTTGAATATTTAGAATACCCAACAAATAGGCACTCTTCTCTTTGGAGTTGCAAAGCCTTCCTCTTTTCAATTGGAATTCTAGCCCAAGCCTTTGAGCCAAAAATCCTAAAATGGGTCACATCTCGCTTGTTCCCACTCCAAGATTCAAAAGGAGTCATACCATCAAGATGCTTATGTGGAACCCTATTCTATATATAGGATGCACCATTTGTAGCCTTGGCCCAAAACTTTGGTGGAAAATTTTTAGCCTCGATCATGCAAGTTTCCATCTCCTTCGGTGATCTGTTCTTTCTCTCAGCAACACCATTTTGATTTGGTTTGTAAGGAATAGAATGGTGCATCTGGATACCTGCATCTTTGCAATATTTGATGAACTCAGATTTGACATACTCACCACCATTGTCATATGTGAGGATCTTGGGTTTCCTCCCAGACTGGTTTTCAACCAAGGCTCTAAAGACTTTGAAGAGGTCAAAAACTCCAGACTTATGCTTAAGGAAGTAAAGCCAACAATACCTGGAAAAGTCATCTATGAAATTGAGTGTATATTTGGCTTGACTCATGGACATATGAGGGAATGTACAAGCAATTTAATTGTGGATAAACTCAAGAGGTGAAGAGGTTCTCTCATGAGTAGCTCTCTCATACTAGTGCTCTAGGTGTTTTCCTAGGATACAACCTTGATAGACTCCCCTAGAAAACTTGATCTTTGGTAGTCCTATGACCATGTCTTTATCACTCGAATTAGAAAGATACTTGTAGTTAAGATGGACAAATATTTCATGGCAAATATTTCTTACTTCATTAGCACGAGTAAGAAGAGCAGATGGGCTTGATTAAGGTAGAAAATGGGAAAACTTGTATACATTCGAAGTGTGATTAACAAAACCTTTTTCTATGACTTTACCATTCGAAATCTCTATGATTTCAACTTCATTGGGGGAGAAGATGATATTCATTGGAGACCCAGTGTGAGTCATCTGATACACTGACAATAGATTAGAGGCAAGGCCTAGAATATACAACACATTATTGAAATTACCATGGTCAAGATCAATCCTACCCTTTCACATACTGTTAGTCAGATATTTATCTCCCAAAAATATTGGCAGACCTTTTAACATGTCAACAGAGCAAAATATCTCCCTTATTGAAACCATATGTCTGGAAGCTCCAGAATCAATGATGAAGCTATGTGAGCTTGAGGTGCTAGCAACCAAGGCATGTGCTCTCTCCTTGTCTTATGAATTTGATCCTCCTTTCCTCTTCTTTGAGCAATCAAGAACGGAGATGCTTTTCTTCTCCAGGATTTGGGCCAACATTTCAATTGTATTTTTAATACAATATGTTTGAGGATGATACCCCTTACTGCAGTATGCACACTTACTCATTTCTCCTTTGTTCTTCTTCTTTCGAGGGTTCTTCTTGGATCCTAAGGACTCCTCTTGAGACTCTGTTGTGTCTCTCTTTTGCTCAGGTGGTTTTTTAGCCTTTTTATTTCTTTTTGAATCCATCTTTGAATCTCCAGCAACCAAATCTTGGTATTTGGAAGGTTTGATGGTGCCCATCATCACCAATTTATCTTGCTCCTGAGTGAGGGATTCCATGAACTCAACAAGATTAGGCATATTCCAGGCTCAAGATATCAATTTAGTGTCATAGAAGGTCAAAACAAGTATCTAATAGTCAGGACCAAGCTTTGAGAGAATGGTCAAAACTATTTTCTCCTTGTTCTTTTAAATCCCACATTTTTTTAACTGCAAAACAAGGGCCTTAAACTTGGTAAAATAGCATTGTAATGATTCGAAGCTATTGGGAATCAAGGAGATCAATTAATTCTTGATTTGATGTCCTTTCATCTCATCTTTCTTTCCAAAAATATCTTCAAGCTTATCCCACACCTCATTAGGATATGTCAATGAATCAAGATGAACAAGGAGGTCTCTTGAAATACTCAGACACAAAAGACCATAGGCCTCATCCCTCCCGTTGTGCCATTTGATTTTCTCTACAACTGCATTGGACTCTACCTCAGTATCCATGGTAACCTTATAGGGACCTTTCTCTCTCAACAATATCTCCATCTCATCTTTCCATTCAAATAAATTGAATGGATTCAATATTATCCTTTGAGATTGGTTCATATCTCAGCTCCTGTGCCCTTTAGTCAGTAGAATGCGCTCCTAGTTAGTGATGTCAAATTTGCAATAACAATTTTGAAGGAGATAAATTGATCTATAAAGGCTCTGGTACCATTTGGAAATTTAACCCAAGTGATAGATCAATTACACTCAAAAAATTACTAATCAAACATGCAAAATTCACACAAAAGGAGACTGAAATTGGAGCATAACTTAATCTTGTATTGAATAAGTGGAAATAAGCCAACCTTATGAAGTAATAGGATGATAAAATATTTAATTACATGAGAGATTCAAAATCACTATGTTGCTATTCTAATTGGTCAAAAATAAAGCTTACTAAATCAAGTCAAATCCCCCATATGTGCAAAAAGGACTTTCCAAATCTATGAAGATACTCACTAATTATCTAAATCAAGTGGGAAAGGTAATAAGTGGTGGAAATAAAACTCATTCATGCTTTTTTTTTGGAGAAAATTAAGGAGGATGATGTCGGCAAAAAACAAGGCAAGTTCCCCTAGACTAGCTTTTCCTTTAGGCCTTAAATTGTTGTAAAGCAAGGCAGCTTTCAAAAAAGTAGATATGCACTTTAAGGAACCAGGAATAAAGAAGACTTGATAAATATGTTTCCAGGATGATTCAAAGCATTCCAATATGTAGTTTAGAAAATATTGAATTCTAGGAACATGTGGAAGTCAACTAGCATAGAGAGGGAATTTAGGAATCTAGGAATAAGACAAAAATTATTTAATTAATGTCAAATATGGGTAACTATGGGTTGATTAATCTAATAGTCTGGCATATTAGGCCTAAGCTAGTTGCATATGTTTTATATATGATTTCATGTGTTGGGCGTGGTCTCTAAAGAACATAATTGATGAGATATTTGTGTTGAGCACACGCTCAGAGGCACATGAGTATTTTATCTTTGTGTTGAGCGTGAGCTCTAAGGAACATGAGTATTTGATGTTTGTGTTGAGCAAGAAGCTCTGGATCAAATGAGTATTTGATGTTTGTGTTGAGAGAGAGGCTCTAGAGCACATGAGTATTTTAATTTTTGTATTGAGTGAGAGGCTCTGGAACACATGAGTTATGAAACCTTTGTGTTGAGCATGTAGCTCTGAAGCACATGAAAATATAAGAACTGGAAGTGTTGGGCATAAAAATTGGATCATTCCATCCTAATGTTGAGAATAAGCTCTGTAAAATTGGATCCTTGGCCACTATATCCCTAGGTGTATCCTACAAATACATCCTAGCATCAGTGTTGAGCGAGGAGCTATGGAATTGCACTAAGACTGCTTGTTTCTTAGCGTTGAGTATGGGCTCTGGGTAAACACTAGGAGTTACTGAAAATTTAATATGTTGAGTGAAAACAACTCTAATAAAGCATTGATCTCATCATACTTATTTATAAGTGCTTAAATGAAATTTTGAATTTTTGTATCTCATCAAGTACTGAAGAACTACCATGTTAAACGAGGTAATCCAACATGCAAGGACGTTTAGAGTTGCATAACCTAGTTGACCTAACCCCTAAGTGAAGGAATTAATAAAGAAGTGACTATAAGCTAAAAATAAAAGTATCATATGATTAGGGATCATGCTATATGGTACCTAAAGTAAAAATCTTAACAATGATATATATATATATATATATATATACATATAATGTGTATAAAAGAGTAAGCATAAGTATTAATACTAGTAACTATGAATAATAATGAAAGGATCAATGTATCATTATTTATTACTAATATTAATTAATATATTAAATAGCTAAAAGATTCAAAGTAGGAACTAGTCAAAGAGTTTCTAAGTTAAATTAAATAAATATTAAATTCACCTAAATTAAATAAAAAGGGTTATTTCAAGAAAACAAATGATTCTTGATTTAACTACCCATTTTCCTAAAGTTTTTCTATAAAGACCCAAACCAAAGAGGGGCTGGGGAATCTTTTGATTATTCCATCATTCTATCTTATTATTTTCAAGAGATTTCTTGGAGAGCATTTTTTCCCAAGAGGAAATGAAAAATTATACAGAACCTGTTATCCTAGAAAGGGAAGCCTTACTTTAGGATCTCTAAGCTACGTGTATGTTTGGAACCAGCTTGGGGGGATCTGGATTGAAACCAGGAACGGTTTCAGGTCATGCTCAGGTGAAACGTGGTAGTTCCCAAGTTATTCGGTTAGTTGAATAGAGTTCATAATTGTCTATGTCATTGTTATTGTTGTTTGTTTGAGTGTGCGGGATTTCCATCCATTAAAATACCTTCAAATTGCAGGTATGAGGTTTCTTTATCTTCCTTAAAGTTCATACAATTTTCTTGTATAAGGAAGGTATTAAAGCCTAGAATGATAATATGATTATTATCTGCTGTTGTAGCGAGGTTATTTCTACATAACCTTAAAAGAACAGCTAGGTTTATTTTAGTTTACATATGCATACAAACCCTAGAAATAAAGATTATGCTACATGAGTTTTTTGTTTTCTTAACCATGATTGTCTAATTAGGAAAATATAGATCTTATTCTTATTATTAATTGTAGATTGTCACATATACTTTTATCAGTTTTTAAAACCATAGGAAAATATGGTCTCTATTATTTCTGCATTACTCTTTCATCATTTATATTTTAAATTTAGTCTTCTCTAATGGTGTATTTTTATAACAGAGTCTAGATTATTTAATTTAGCTAGATTCTTTATTATTTTTCAAACTTAAATATAGAAGTAAAATGAAGTTTATATACATATAAACCAATTTATAAAATCCATAGGCCAGAGGTCAAATATCTGAGTGGAAGAGCTTCAAACTAGAATTAAATCACATTAAGAATAACTAATAAACTATCAACCAAAAGAACTAATTAAAATACATAGAAACACAATTATTTCTATTAAAATCCAACTCTACATCTTCCACTGCTGGCATCTTTCATATTTCCAGCACACTTATTATTTCACCCATCAAATCCATTATATACAACTGTAGCATAAACACTATTCATAAACTTAAAATATAAATTAAATACCATTTCCACGTTGAATCTTAAACAATTACAAAGTATCACAACAACTATAACCCAACCACTAAGAATCAATTATATACATAATATAAACCAAACCATTAAACAACATATGCATTTAAAAACCTAGAATCGACTCCTTTTGGTGTCGTTGCCAAAACAAAACTATGCACGTTGTAATAAACACCAGTCTACATTGTAATAAACACATAGTCCCTCTGGCTATGCCTTCCCTTCCAATGCTATTCAGGGGGTGCAAAGAAGAAATCCAACCATCTAGCTCTGTCTATGAGACTCCTGCACACACTAGTTTTATCAAGCAAACTCAGACCCCATTTCCACTCCCAATTCAATGTTGGCCAAAGCCAAAAGATGCACCCACAACAAAATATGAATTATGGGTTTGAATAAAATAGTTTTGCAACAAAAATGAATTTCCAGGATGGGTAAAACAACCCCCTAACATAAATTCGATTTCCAGGGATGTTTTGGCCCTAGCATGGCCAAACGAACTCAACAACACCTGAAATTGTGGGTCTCTTCTTCCCCTCACTAGGCATTACCATAAAATGATTTCCAACTTGGAAATGGTGGGGAAAGTGCAACAAAATGTGGGGAAGGAAACTCCGCCACTGATAATCATGAAAAACCAATTTCCTAGCCTGAGCAAAATGAGGTAACAACCAAAAACATCAATGGTTTTACACACAGGAAGTTCTAAATGCCTGAGAGAGCTCACGTGAAGGAAAAAGTGCGAGGAAAATATGAAAAACATCAAACTACCGTAGAATGGCATACATTTTTGTGTTTTTACTTGCCCAAGGAGTTAAAATGCATTTCCCAAAAACTGATGGCTTCTCCAATTCAAATTTGGGATGGCATACCTTTCCCATCCCATGCAATAACCAACTCAACCAACTTCTGGCAGTAATAAATGACTGGGTAAATAAGAAAATAAAGGTAGTTGACGGTTTGGTGGGTTCTCCCTTTGACATTTGGTTTTTCCACATTGGCCCCAAAGGTTTGAATATTCCCCCCCACCTTATCCTTAGGAAATCATGCCCCCGTCTCATTATTTGTTGCATTGACATAGCTGGTTGTGGGTTTTTAATTAAATTGCATATTTACATGATGCTAAAACACAAGGACTTCACTTAGTGAACCTCTCACATAGCACCTATGATCGTGGGATATTAAAGAATACCCTTAATTTCGAGAGATATTGACCCAAACTCTTTTTGTTGAAACCCCCTCCCAATACATAAAACCTCCTCCCCACCCCTTTTTATACCTCAAACCTTATAAACCACCCTACCTACCCCCACCTTAAACCCCTCATCCCCCCAATACCTGCAATATATTGGTTCAATTTTTGATAATTTTAAAACCCACAATATGAACTAACGTGATAGGATATTGGTAAACAAAATGTGCCGGTTAGCATGAAATACCATAGGCAATGATTTTAATCGCTGAAACATAAAACATTAAATCAATGGTGGGTTTTTTTTCTTTAGCTCCACACCATGATTAATTACAATATACACATCATATACATTTAATGCAAATGAGGTCAAAACTGGGTTGTTACACTTCCATTAAAATATCAACCCATACGATTTATTTACAAACCAAAATCTATTTATAGAGTCTAGTCTTCATTTGGACAGACACAATTCACCAACGTTTTTACATTTAAAATTTCTAGGAACAAGTCAATTACAGTCGCATCTCTTGGATTCTTAACACCATACAAAGGCCCCAAACTAACTACTAAAGTCTACAAACTAAAAACACACAGAGATAAACCCTCCCAAAATAGAGCGCAACACTCTGTCACACCCAAGTGCAGAGGTAAATTCGTATGTTGTTTCACAAGGCTGACCTGTTAAAGGGTTGCATAGATAGTCCAGAGAGGCACTGACAAGCCATGAGTCCAAGCCACCCTGTCAGCTACAAAATTGAAAACGTAGAGCCATGAGAAGTATGTTAAAATCTCAACTAAAGAAAACAACAACAAAATGCTGCAAAACCCAGGCTGAGAACATACCTTTAGACTCATGTGAAGTTTCTACTCCACGCAACATAAATGCCCAAGAGCCAAAACCACACATACCACTAGAAGAAAAACCAAATAAATCACACAAACGACCAAGCCAACATTTGTGGCTCATTTCCCACTCTTTCCAAGGAGCCATAAATACACCACCCTGGTTTCCACTATCAACACAATTTTTAGCCACATCTCCATAGTTAAAACCATAATGAATTCGTATTTGCACTAAACCCTCATCAAAACCCTTCTTTGCATTGATAACTAGCCATAGTTTTATGGCATACTAAATATGCCAAAAAAGGTTTATACATAACCCATAGTATTTCCAAAGACTTATCGCCAACCTTTCCATGACATATGTATTAATCCTTAAGCCATAGGATTTACACCTTAAAAATTACATGTTATAAATTGAATATCAAGTGGATAAAAATATCATAACCTCAACACATAATAATGATGAGAACCATGACAATTTAGGTCATACACTCCCAACTTTGTGTAAACATAGAATGTAGGTACAGTTAGGCCATGAATTTAGTCCTCCTATCTTCAGTATGCATAAGATAGCGTATAATAAGTTGTCATGCAGCAGGATGTTACGTTTCAATGTCGTAGATAGATTCCAATAATGAAGTAGCCTGCACAAAAAGGGGAAGTTTGCATTAGTTCGCAATGAACTAAGTAAACCCCATAAAAGGAGGAACTTTTTACCTCTCTGAGTGGTCCCTTAAGGGATACAAATCCCACAACTCCACCCCTTGACAGTTAAAGGAAATTTAGAACTTTTAATAAATAAAACCATAAACAAAGTACAAAATAGATAAACATGAAGTAAGACATAATTGAACCAGCATACGCAAATGTATGATAAATAGTAAACACTAGCAAAGTAATCACATAACCAGTTCGATTAGTATAACAATATCACATAATTACATCAGGATTACATAGGAAAATAAATAGAAAATGAAAGGCAACTTACGACACTTAGATCTAGTAAACAATGACAAACATATTCCGCAAAAGATAAACTAATGTCCGTGATAGGTAGTATTTAACTAACCTACAAAAAAATTTTTTATTTTTGAATTTTGGGGACATTGCAAGTGGTACCAGATCCTAGTTTCAACACTAAGAGACCTAATGGGCATGCCAAACATTTGTTGCAAAAAATAAATTATGTTTTTGAATTTTTTTTAACTAACATAAAATTTCTTGTTATTAAAAAAAAAAAATTGCAGGATTCAAAGAATAGTTCAGATCATGAAAATGAAAGGCAACTTACGACACTTAGATCTAGTAAACAATGACAAACATATTCCGCAAAAGATAAACTAATGTCCGTGATAGGTAGTATTTAACTAACCTACAAATTTTTATTTTTATTTTTGAATTTTGGGGACATTGCAAGTGGTACCAGATCCCAGTTTAAACACTAAGAGACCTAATGGGCGTGCCAAAGATTTGTTGCAGAAAATAAATTATGTTTTTGATTTTTTTTTAACTAACATAAAATTTCTTGTTATTAAAAAAAAAAAAAAAATTGCAGGATTCAAAGAATAGTTCAGATCATGAAAATGGAAGAACACAATAGCCTACAAGGAAAACTAAATACCCCCACATGGGAAGAAGAACTGGTGTTTGAATTAAATTTTGATATACTAAAAACCATACAAAGTATTCAAGTAGACTTACATAGTTTCAAGGATGATAATATGAATGAAAGAAAAGAGAAGCAAGCAATTAATGAAGCTTTATTGCGGAACATGATGGGAGAAAGCCCGCATGGATAGCCTACTCATTCAACCAACAGGTTCAAGAAAGAATTTTATCATAAACGGGCCAGCAACCCAAAAGAAGAAGGAAACCCCTGAACCTCTAGAAATATATTATCACCGTATTTCTAGTGATAATTCCCTTTCTCCTTGCAGAAATAAATAGACGAATGAAGATATTCTCGAGGGAGAGTTCAGAAAAATAAAATCCCCAACCTATTAAGGAGAGATGAACACAGGGGAGAAAGTTGAAGAATGGCTACTAGGTATGAGAAAATACTTTCAAGTACATAACTACTCTAGTGAGATGAAATCCTATCTAGCCATCTATAATTTAAATGGAAAAGAAGCTATACGGTTGAGAGACCTAAAGCATACCAAGAAAGAAGAGGTAAAATAAATCTGATGGAGTAAATTTCGTAGAATTTTTTAGGAGAAATACATGTCTGAAAGGTTCTTCGACAGAAAGGTGAAAGAATTTCATGAGTTAAGAATGGTTTCCATGACCATGGATACTTTTATTAACAGAATTTTGGATGTGTTGCATTATGTGCCATACATAAATGACGAGAAAGTGAAAATACAACATTTTTTAAGATGTCTTCCTCCCAACTTTCGGGAGAGGATTGAATTTGACATGCCTAAAACATTGGACAACACCCTACACAAAGCTAGGATTTTATAGGAGCATGGACACTTGAGGCAAGAAAACATCAACAGAAGAAGAGATAGGTCTAGGAATTTCTCAGACAACCGCAAACCAAGTTTCAAACCACCGTCTTACAGAAAACAAAACAACAGTTTTTCAGCTAATAAGAATTTCAACAAGACGAGTACAAATCCATATATACCAGCACCAAATGCTAGTAGACTAGAAACAAATGGGGGAGCCAATTTTTCCCCACTGCAAATCAAATGCTGAAAATGCCAAGGACCCCATTATGCCCAAGACTATAAGAACAAGATGAATGGAGTCTTGCATAAGTTACAAGAAGAACCAGCAATTAAGGACATAGTTGGAATGCCGAGGATTTATGCAGCCTTGGATGTCTGACAGGAAGACCATCGAGCTACTATGGTTGATATAGAAGGTAATATTTCGAACACTTATATTTTAGTTTTGATTGATCCCGGTGCTTGCTGAAGTTATGTATCACCTCAAATTGTGGAAACATGTAAACTAGGAAAAGTTAAACATGAAAACCCCTGGCTGGTGCAATTATCCACGAGTATGAAACAAAAAATTTATGAAATAGTTAGATATTGTGAGGTAAACCTAAAAGGTTTCCTTGCTAGGATAAATCTGAACATCCTACCCTTGGGATCGTATGATATACTTATCATCATGGACTGGTTGGAACAACACCATCTCATGCTCGATTGTTTACACAAGTCAATCTTGTGTACAAATAGCCAAGGAAATCAAGAAAATATTCAAGGCATACCTAAGAAGGTTTACATAAGAAAAATATCTTCCTTACAAGCAAAGAGGTGCATTAGGAAAGGTTGCAAACTATTTGCAGTGAACATCCAAGACATAGAAGCTGAAAGAGAACAACAAATTAAGGAATTTCTAGTTCTCGTAGACTTTACATATGTATTTCCTGAGGATATAGCAGGATTAACACCAAAATGAGACTTATATTTTTCCATAGAACTGACACTACGATCAATTCCAGCTTCGAAATCCCCTCACCGCATGAGCACACTAGAGCTGGTGGAACTCAAGCTGCAATTGCAGGAATTGATAGAGAAGGGATATATCTGACCTAGTGTGTCCCCTTGGGGAGCACCAATAATTTTTGTAAAGAAGAAGGATGGTATGACACGGATTTGCATCGATTACAACCAAGTTAATAAAATGACCATCAAGAACTGATACCCACTCCCTGTGATCGAAGACTTGTTCGATCAAGTAGGAGGAGCCAAGATCATTTTGAAGATCAACCTGGGGTTCAAATACCATCATGTACAGATCTATGATGAGGATATTCATAAAACCTCCTTTCGTACGAATAGTTGTTGACCCAAAAAATATTAATCCCATATATGATTGGCCTGCCCCTACTGGTGTCACAGAAATTAGGTCTGTTTTGGGATTAGCTGGTTCCTATACAAAGTTCATTGAGAACTTTTCAAGGATAGATTGTCCCATGACCGCTTTGTAAAAGAAGGAAAACAAGTTCCTATGGATGACCAAGTGCGAGGAAATTTTTCAGAAGATTAAACAACTTTTGATGACTACACCAATACTACAAATTGCAGATCCCATTGGGGATTACTTTGTTTCCATAGATGCAAGCAAGGAAGGGCTCAGAGGAGTCCTATTGCAGAATGATTGTCAGATCTGTTATGAATCACAGAATTTAAAGGAACACGAACAAAACTACCCCACCCATGATATTGAGTTAGCAACCATCATCCACAGCTTGATTATGTGGTGACACTACCTCATGGGGTAGAAATTTATTCTAAAGACAGAAAATATGAATCTACAAATATTTATTTTAGCAACCGGATCTAAATTCCAGACAGGCCAGATGGTTGGCTCTCCTTAGCAAGTACCATTTCGAGTTAAAGCATATAAAGGGCAAGGATAATAAGATTGTTGATGCTTTACGCCGATGAGTTTATATGTTATATGAGGTGACTTTAATTCAAACCAATTTGAAGTTACATGAGAGGTTTAGAACGGCCAATGGAGTTGACCCTTTCTATGTTGAAATCCTCAAGAAGGTCCAAGAGGATAGGTTGTTTCAGCAACAAAAAGAGTACAAGGTAGACTCAACTAGATTGTTGTGGTCCAAAATTAGATTGGATGTTGCGGAAAGAGGGGACATAAGGTCTAGCATCCTCACAGAATTCCATCGGACACCCTACTTGGGGCATTCGAAATATCAAAATATGATATCCACAATAAAGAAACACTTTTTCTGGCCTAAGTTAAAGGCCGACATAGTGTTGTTTATTGCGAAATGTCAAGAATTTCAACTGGTCAAAGATGAGGACCACCATCCTTCGGGATTGCTGCAACCATTATCTATTCCAGAATGGAAGTGGGAGGTCATTAGTGTGGATTTTATAACCAAAGAGTAAGAAGAAAAATGACTCTGTCTTTTTAGTAGTTGATAATTTGTCAAAAGAAGCACTTCATTCCAATAAATTCGACCTACAAGGTAGTACACATTACCGACATCTTCTTAAAGAAGGTATTCAGATTGCATGGGATACCCAAGGAAATCATCTCCGATCGAGATAAAAATTTCACAGGGAACTTTTGGAGATCCTTATTCTTCAGATTACAGATGCAGTTAAACTTTAGTACTACTTACCACCCACAGACAGAACGGGTAAACCTGATTTTAGAAGATATGCATAGGATGTATGTCCAGAACAACCCCACTAAGTGGGAAGATTACCTGTAGCTTGTAGAGTTTTCATATAACAATGGATAGCATACCTATGCCAAGATGAGTTCCTTCAAGGTACTCTATGGATGAAGGTGTAGAACATCGTTTTCTTGGGATAGCCCGGTGTACCGGCTCATGTTAGGGCCCAAATTACTAAAGGACTTGGAACAATTTGTTACCAAGGTCCAACAAAACCTTAAAGAAGCACAAGACCTCCAGAATATTTACACGGATAAGAAAAGAAAAGATAAATATTATCATATAGGTGTCCATGTTTACTTAAAAGTAAAAGAAAAAAGAAGCTCATTGAGCTTGGGGAGGTGTGGAAATTTGGCACCAAGATTTTATGGACCCTTTGAGATACTGGCCAATAGAGGGATAGTGGCATATGAAATAGATTTACCTACTCACATAATAGTTCATAATGTTTTCCACACATCTTTATTAAAGAAATATGTATATGATACTAAACATGTGATTGATTTGTCCTTGTTACAGGTGGAACCTGAAGGGGAGTTTGTACCTGAACCCCTTCATATACTGGACAAGAGAGAGGTGGATATCATGAAGTGTACCATAGTCCAGTTGAAAGTGCAATGGAAACACTTTGAGAATGATGAGGCTGCTTGGGAGAATGAGTCCACCATGAGAGAGGCTTACCCCTCCTTGTTTCATTATTTTATTCCTAGTCCCCAGAACACCAAGGATAGTGTTGTTCTAAGCAGGGAGGGATTTAATATCTTGAATTTTTGACCTGACATTTATTGGCATAAGCCCCATTGTATATGATGTTTCTTTGATTTTTATTTTGTATATTGGCCATAAGATCCCACTACACATGAGAATGATGATTTGTTTGATATATTGGGTGTAATCCAATTGCATATGTTTTATTTATATGATTTCATGTGTTGGGCATGGACCTTGAAGCACATAATTGATGAGATATTTTTGTTGAGCACGAGCTCTGAGGCACATGAGTATTTGATATTTATGTTGACTGCAAGATATGAGGCACATGAGTATTTGATGTTTTTGTTGAGCGAGAAGCTCTAAAGCACATGATCATTAGATGTTTTTGTGAGTGAGAGGCTCTCAAGCACATGAGTATTTTAATGTTTGTGTTGAGTGAGAGGCTCTGGAGCACATGAGTTATGAAACCTTTGTGTTCATTCATAATGAAGCTCTGACGCACATGAAAAGATAAGAATTGGAAGTGTTGGACATAATACCTAGAGTATTCCAAGTTGATGTTGAGCATAAGCTTTGGAATATTGGATCCTTGGACACTGTATCCGTAGGTGTATCCTACAAATACATCCTGGCATTAGTGTGGAGCAAGGAGCTCTGGAATTGCACTAAGTTGTAACTCCATGTTTCTTAGCATTGAGTATGGGCTCTAGATAAATGCTAGGAGTTACTGAAAAATTAATATGTTGAGTGAAAATGAATCTGATAAAACGTTGATCTCATCTTACTTAATTTTAAGTGCTTAAATGAAATTTTTAATTTTTGTATCTCATCAAGTACTGAAGATCTACCATGTTAAACGAGGTAATCCAACATGCATGGAGGTTTAGAGTTTCCTAACCTAGTTGAACTAACCCCTACCCGAAGGCCTTAATAAAGAAGTGACTAAAAGATAAAAACAAAAGTATCATATGATTAGGGATCATGCTATATGATACTTAAAGTAAAAATGTTAACAATGATATATGTATATATATAGTTTATATATAATGTGTATAAAAGAGTAAGCATAAGTATTAATACTAGTAACTATGAATAATAATAAAATGATCTATGTATCATTATTTATTACTAATACTAATTAAAATATTAAATACATAGAAGAGTCAAAGTAGGAACTAGCCATAGAGTTCCTAGGTTAAATTAAATAAATATTAAATTCACCTTAATTAAGTAAAAAGGGTTATTTCAATAAAACAAATTATTCTTGATTTAACTACCCCTTTTCCTAAAGTATTTCTATAAAGACCCAAGCCAAAGTGAGGTTTGGGATCTTTTGATTATTCCATCATTCTACCTAATTATTCTTAAGAGAGTTCTTGGAGAGCATTTTTTTCCAAGAGAAAAATCAAACTGATATAGAACCTATTATCCCAGATAGGGAAGCCTTACCTTAGGAGATCTAAGGTACTTGCATGATGGAACCATCTCAGGGGGATATAGATTGAAACCAGGAACAGTTCAAGGTCATGGTTGTGTGGAACGTGGTAGTTCCCAAGTTATTCAATTAACTGAACATAGGTCAAAACTATATATGTCCTTGTAAATGCTATGAGTTTGAGTGTGCAGGATTTCTAGCCATAAAAATAGCTTCAAATTGCAAGTATGAGGTTTCTTTATATTCCTTACAGTTCATACAATTTTCTTGTTTAAGGAAAGGATTAAAGTTTGGAATGATAAAAGGATTTTTATTTGCTGCTGTAGCTAGGTTATTTCTACATAACCTTAAAAGAACAACTAATGTTATTTTAGTTTACATACGCATACAAACCCTATAAATAAATATTATGCTATAGGTTTGTTTTTTTTTCTTAACCATGATTGTCTAGTTAGGAAAATATAGATCTTATTCTTATTATTAATTGTAGACTATCACATATGCTTTTATCAGTTTTCAAAACCAAGGGAAAATAGGGTCTCTATTATTTATGCATTACTCTTTCATCATTTATATTTTAAATTCATTCTTCTCTAATGGTGTATTTTTCTAACAGAGTCTAGATTATTTAAGTTAGCTAGATTCCTGATTATTATTCAAAATTAAATACAAAAGTAAAGCATATTATATATACATATAAACCAATTTATAAAATCCACAAACCAGAGGTCAAATATCTGAGTGGAAGAGCTTCAAACTAGAATTAAATCACATTAAAAATAACTAATAAACTATCAACCAAAAAAAACTAATTAAAATACATAGAAACAAAATTATCTCTATTAAAATCCAACTCTGCATCTTCCACTGCTGGCAGATTACATATTTCCAACACGCTTATTATTTCACCCATCAAATCCATTATATACGATTGTAGCATAAACATTGTTCATAAACTTAAAACATAAATTAAATACCATTTCCATGTTGAATCTTAAACAATTAAACAATATCACAACTACTATAAAACAACCACTAAGAATCAATTATATACATAATATAAACCAAACCATTAAACAACATATCCATTTAAAAACCCAGGATCGAATCCTGTCGGCATCGTTGCCAAAACAAAACTATACACACTTTATTAAACACTGGTCCATGCGTAGACATCTCAGGATTGAATCATGTAGACTTGCATTATTAAAAATAAAATAAATTAAAATTACATGCTCAAAAATCGAATCCTGTAGGTATCGATTTTAAAACACCAATGTATTAACACCATAAAGGGCTCACATTACAGACTTTCCATGAAAGTTTCAACATAAACCAAAGTTTACACTAAATAGGAAACACGTTGGCCAAATCAAACACATAGAGAATTAATTCAAACACTGCTTCCAATCGGTTGCATATTCGATAAGGGATAAGTCACGGCTTCTATAATCTCATGGCTATAAACCCCAACACAGTCACATATTTAAATACTTATAAGAACAAAAGGTACCAGCTGTGTATCCACCCCAAAGGTCATGCCAGGCTCATGGCCATGAGGATAAACCCCATCCCACAACAAAAATAAATCATACCCAACAAAAATAAATGCCGATAAGGAATAATTTAAACCCTACTATCAACGCTTACAGCCACAACCTTAACAAACGTATAAACCATATGCGCGAGAGGTATGCCTAGCTAAAAGTTGTAATAATAAAACCCAGTCACGATAACAAACCATAAATTCCACAAGTTTAATGCATAACCAATAAATTAACGTAGGCACATGTTACATGGTGTCATTGCAATCAATGGAAATGCAATGCCAAATATTTCGCATCATATAAGCCCAAACGTAGCACCCTTCCATTAAAAAATCAACCCATGCGATTTATTTACATACCAAAATCTATTTACAGAGTCAAATATTCATTTAGACAGACAGGATTCACCAACATTTTTACATTTAAAACTTCCAGGAACTTGTTAATTATAGTCACATCTATTGGACGCCCAACACCATACAAAGGTCCCAAACCAACTACCAAGGTGTACAAACCAAAACTACACAGAGATAAGCCCTTCAAGAACAGGGTGCAACACTCTGTCACACACAAGTGCAGAGGTAAAGGCCTATGTTGTTTCACAAGGCTTACCCATTAAAGGGTTGCGTAGAAAGTCTAGAGAGCCATCGACAAGACACAAGTCCAATCCACCCTATCACCTGCAAAATCGAAAATGTAGAGCCATGAGAAGTATGTTGAAACCTCAACTGAAGCAAACAACAAAATAGTAATGCAAAACCAAGCTAAGAACATACCTTTCGACGTAGGGGAAGGTGCTACTCCATGCAGCATAAACGCCCAAGAGCCAAAACCATACTGACCACCAGAAGCAAAACCAAATGAATCACACAAACAACCAAGCCAACATTTGTGGCTCATTTCCCACTCTTTCCAAGGAGACATAAATGTGCCACCCTAGTTTCCACTATCAATGTAATTTTTACCCACATCTCCATAGTTAAAACCATAATGGATTCACATTTGCACTAAACCCTCATCAAAACCCTCCTTTGCATTAATAAGCCATAGTTTTATGGCATGTGAAATATTACACAAAAGGTTTATATATAACCCATAGTCTTTCCAAATACTTATCACCAACTTTTCCAAGACATGTGTATGAAACCTTAAACCCTAGGCTTTACACCTTAAAAATTACATGTTATAAATTGAATATCAAGTGGATAAAAATATCATAGCCTCAACACATAATAATAATGACCACCATGAATATTTAGGTCATACACTCCCAACTCTATGTAAACATAAAAAGTAGGTACAGTTAGGTGAGGAATTTAGTCCTCTTATCTTCGGTATGCATAAGATAGATTATCATAAGTTATCATGTAGTAGGATGTTACATTTCATTGTCATAGATAGATTCTGATAACGAAGTAACCTGCACAAAAAGAGGAAGTTTGCATTAGTTTGCAATGAACTAAGTAAACCCTATAAAAACAAGAGGAACTTTTTACCTCTTTGAATGGTCCCTTAAAGGATACAAATCCCACCACTCCACCCCTTGACAGTTAAAGGAAAGTCAGAACTTTTAATAAATAAAACCATAAATGAAGTACAAAACAAATAAACATTAAGTAAGACATAACTTAACCAGCATACGCAAATGTATGATAAATAGCAAGCATTAGGAGAGTAATCACATAACCAATTCGAGTAATATAAAAACAGTGCATAATTACATCAGCATTACATCGGAAAATAGATAGAAAATGAAAGGCATCTTATGACACTTAGATCTAGTAAACAATGACTAACATATTCCACAAAAGATAGGTAGTATTTAACTAGCCTACAAATTATTTTTTTTTGAGGGGGGGGATTTTTGGGATATTACATAGGTGGCTATCATTCCTAAGGGAATTTGATTTTAAAATTAAACATATAAAAGGAAAAGAGAATAAAGTTGCAGATGGTTTAAGTCGTCATGCAAACTTGTTGTATCTAAGCAGCAGCTATGAATCAGATTTATAAAGTAAAGTTTTAAATGCAAATTTTTTTGATAAAATGTATCAAAGGATAAAAGAAAAGACCACATAAAAATGAAAGGGATAAAATAAAACTAGATCTTCGTTTGAATGGAAGAGAGTTATTACAACACAAAGGAAGAATGTACATACCAAATTCAGTATATATTAGATTAAATGTTATGGACAAATTACATAAAAGACCTTATTTAGGACATCATGAATATCAATAAATGATCACCATGACAATAAATGATTTCTTTTGGACTAATATGAAAAAAGAAGTAGAAGAATGTTTATGACATTGGATTTAATTTCAATAGGTAAAAGTTGAACACCAACATCCAATAGGATTATTGTAGCCATTACCTGTTCCAGAATGGAAATGCGAAGTTATCATCATGGATTCCATAACTGGTTTACCTAAGCATGTTAAACAACACAACTCAATCATGGTCGTAGTGGATAAATTAAGTAAAGAAACTCACTTTATTCCAGTAAATTCTACTTGTAAGGCTCTTAACATTGCGGATATATTTATGAAAGAAATTTTGAGGTTGCACAGTGTATCTAAAGTAGTAATCTTAGATAGATATGCAAAATTTAAAGGAAATTTTATGAAATATTTGTTTATAGGATTAGGCACACAATTAATTTTTAGCACTGCATATGATCCTCATATTGATGAACAAACTGAAAGAGTAAATTGGATTATTTAAGACAGGCTTAGAATGTGTGTAATGGATAAACTAGGTAAGTGAGAAGATTGCTTGCATTTGGTATAATTTGTCTATAACAATCACTTCCAAGTTTTAACAGGAAATATTCCATTTGAAATTATGTATGGTTGAAAGTGTAACACTCCAATTTATTAGAGCATTCGAGTCGATATATTAATGTTAGGACCTGAATTATTGAAAGATATGGAACTAACCGTGAAACAACTACAACAAAATTTGAAGGTTTCTCCAAGACAGGAAAATGAGTTATTCCAACTTGAAAAGAACTCAACAAGAGTTTTAGGTAGGATAACATGTTTATATAAAGGTAAAACCCAAGAAAATATCCCTAAGATTGGTAAAATACTCAAAATTGGCACCCAGGTATTGGGAGCCATTTCAAATTTTGGCAAAAGTTGGATAGATGGCATATCAGTTAGCATTACCACCTAGAATAAAAGTACATAACGTTTTTCATGTTTCCATTCTAAATAAATACATTCATGACTCTACGAATGTGAAATTGGCTGGCGATGGATGGGCAATTAATTTGTTGATGCAAAGAGATGGCGAATTGATCGGATTTTTTCCTCGTGGTTCAGCAAAATGGGTATGGGGTTCTGGAGCAAGTAGATTTGGATGCTCTAGGAGTTGTTTGTGAAGAACGACAGCTTCAATTTTGTTTTCCCAACAGCGGTGTCACGTTCCCTACTAAATTTCTTAATTGCTCAGCACTGATAATTATAGTCTAAGCATAGATTTAAATTTTAGTTGTATTTTAAACTGAATTGATACTATGCGTCTAACCCTAATCTCTTTATGATTTTAGTTTCAACTATTATTTAACAAAATGTAGGAAAATCAAAGATCTCTTCTATATTTGTAAATGCATTTTGAATTTAGAATTATACTATGCATCTATTCCTAATCTTTTTATGTCTTTTCAATAATATATTCATAGTATAAATTGTTATCTTTTTAAATTAATTATGTATATAATGTAGAAGAACCATAGGCTTATCTGCATTCTAAGTACATCTAGATAACCTACCATTGTTTATAAAAGTAGGTATATATTATTGAATTTAGTAAACATATCTAAGTAATTATAAAACCAACAAATTCTTCTAGGAGTCGAAGGCTTCTACATAGAGTCTATCTCTATATAAGTCATTTCATAAATAGTATACATATATATTTTAGTAAATCTAATCTTTGGTTGGGTATTCACACACTAGTACATACGGGCAGATTTTTCCACGTTAGTTTTCTACGTTTTTTTACTTTCATGGAAAAATCAAAGGTAAATTATGCATTTTTACAATTTTTTTTAAGAAAGCCGTGACTTTCGTCGCTGTATCCACGCCTGACCGTCTCTATAGCGACGGCCGTCTTTTGTTGAATTTTTATAATGGTCAAGGCGTCAATACAGCGACGGCCAAGACCATTTTCTTTTAAGAGTGAAGGTCTTGCACCTTTTCCACGAAATAACAACTCCTGCAAACTCCTTTGGGACCCGAATCGTTCGATTAATTCAACCACCAGTCATTTCAGACCCATCTTGAATCCCACGATATCGACCAACACAAGGAGAAGGGATTTGCTCACCCAATTCATTCAACAGATCTCGTCTCCTCGAATGCCCGCGCCCCACCCCAAGCAAGAACGGATTCAGTATCGGGAGATTCAAAGGCAGAGTCTCCACTTCGATTCTCTGGGTTCGGTACGCATCCGTTCTGCAACCAGCAGAGACAGGGCAACAAGCAGAGTTGGAGGACCATCAGTAACACTTCAAATGATGGAGGGGTTCATGGACCCTTAAATTTTAAAGGGTAAACAGCACTCTCTGGACAATCGGCCCGCTGCTCCTGCCCTGGGATTTCCAAAGCTGAAAGCTGTCCTGTTATTATTTCTGCTCTCTCTCAGCTCCAGCCATGGTATGCTTTCTCATTTCTGTTAGTAAGTTCACCACATTTATTTTTGGTTAGTGTCTTAACTGAATGAATACAAAAAATTGTTTGCGGGACTTGATTTTTTGGGGAGCCACTTAAAATATTGATTTTTGGGGAGCCACTTAAAATATTGAGGTATATAGGCCCGCAAAGACAAGCTCTGAGAGGTGTTTTGAACTCATTTTTTGTTTGCGGGACTTGATTTTTGGGAAGCCACTTAAAATATTGAGGTATATAGGCCCGCAAAGGCAAGATCAACGACGTGTTTTGAACCCAGGAGCTGAGATATCAAGTTACTAAATAGTAAAATGGATACCTATGTGCAATAACAGGGGTTTATGTAAAAATCCCAAATACCTGCATCACAAACCATTCCCAAATCCCCGCATCATAAACAAGCCCATAATACCCAGACCACAAACATTATGATAATTACCCCCATTTTTGTCTTCAAGATCAGTGAATGGGGTACAATTGCCATGTCAGCGAGTGCTAGATTTTTTCCATAAATTTAGAACCTTTGGCAATATCGAATGCCTGGACACCGATCTACAGTGAATTATGCAAGCCTTGGTTTTTGGATGTACATGGGTATCCTCTGGATTTTCTACGCTCGATTTCAGTATCGATTATGAAGGTAAACAACACTGGGTTTCGTAACTTCTCCAGGCACATTCTGCGATTAGAATTTCTGCAATGGTTCAAAACATGGCATTGCGCTAAAGGACTGCAACATGCTAAAATTTAGAGCTAAAAGTTAGCAAGTGTGCCTCTCGCAGACGAGGGTGGTATAATTTTAGGTCGGTGATGTCTTAACTGAAAATTGCCCCAAATATTAAATATACGAAAAATAAAATATTAAAATAAAATTTTTATAAAAGAACAGATCACCATTGTATTAGATAATCAATTACCATGGCATAATCATTAACAACATTCTTTATCAGAAGTATTTTCAATCATGATAGAGTTATTTATCAAAAGTCTTTTAATTTGGTGAGTGAAAATGTTTTAACTTTTAACTTTTATGTATTGTCGTAGACAAAATAGATGGTAGTATGAAGTCGTAGTCATTCTTTGGATCGGTGAACATTATTTTATTTTAAGAATTCAGATGGTTAGAATGATAAAAATATGGTTAGTATGTCAAAGGGAACCTAGGTTGGAGGGGAGTAGACATTGTAGCCAGCATAACACCAAGAAAATAATCACATGTCATTTGTAAATACTAAATAGCCACGCTCTTGTTATATGGAGGATATATTGTGTACAAAGCTTCCTGTGAGGATCTAATCAAACAAGAGTTAGGCATGCATCCAGAAATCATTGACATGACATCTACTAGTGTCAGACATAAGATATCTGTTATGGCTTCTTACATGATTTTTCTGCCTCATGCAACCATAAGGTTCTGATAGAAATCAACCTTCTGAATTGAAAAATCTTTGGACCTTTATCTGTGGCAAATGATATGTCTGTATGATTCCAAGAAGTGAAACAATATTGAACAGGAAGTCATTCTTTGGATGTTAGTGATCTTGTTCATGTATGTATGGATGTTTTATTTTGGTTGAAATGCTGCTTATATTTCTTCATGGAACAAATAGGTACATCATAGGTAGCTGCATCACATGAACAACAGGGTACTGGCAAATTCCTACCCTAAAAGAGCCAAAATCAACTCCTGCGTAAAGCTCTGTAGATCCTCTAAGCTAAAAGGGGAACGATCCTCATGAAAGGTAATTTTGCATTATTGTTTTCAAATAAACCCAATAGCTACCAGCCATACTAAGTGCCACAAGGGTTTGCAACTTTACCTAATCCTCCAAGAGTCTTCCATAAGGGGATCTTTCCACAAGGCGGGGCAGTGAAGAAGAAGAAGTGATACTGAGCCTGAAACCATGACCATAACACCTTGGCAGTCCAACATCCCCAGAAAACATGTCCATTGTTTCATTCTTGCCACAGAACACAAGCAACATCTGTCACACAAATTTTATGAAGTCTACGCTTGACAACCAACAGAAGACATGTGCTGGATTCTGCTGCCTCAGCACATTCAGGGTACAAAGGTCCTTTCCAGTTGTGTGACATAATTGTAGATTTAAGAGGGTGTGGGCAGCTTGGCAGGTTGTCTATTCTTGGCAGTTTGAGGGCTTAGCATGCTTGGGATTTGGTGGTGTCCCCTGTTTTTGTATGAACGCCTTTTCCCATAGGCAATTTAAACTTTAATGTTTTACTATTTTTTCCTTTTGTATTTTGAAGTTGCAGGCCACACTTTTTGGAAGCGAACACTCCTTGGTATTGGGGTATTCCTAGTACTCGGGAATGTCATCCCCAAATACTGGGAACATGACTTATGGGTATTGAGCATACCCTTTTCAGAGGGAAACATTTCCCTCTGTTCGGGAGACATTCCCATCCATGCCCCTTGCCATCCCTGTTGTACTGGGGATGCTGGGGAATGTTTCAACTTCCCAACAATGCTTCCATGCTCGGGGAGCACTTACACAAGGTTGTAAATGCACTTCTGTGCAGCATTGGAAACTTGAATTTTGCTTCTGATAGTTAATCTTGAGGATTTAGTTTAAAAAATAGTGAACTTTCGTGGTCTGAATCCTGATAAGGTAAATTCTGAACTCAAAATATGAGGTACTGAGCTCAGAAAGAGAAAAATGGATGCTCATGTGCAATAACAATGGTATATGTCAAGTCCCAAAATACAAATGTCATAAACATTTTGGAAACTGCTTCATTTTTGTCTTCAACACCAGTGATTTGAATACAATTAATGCATAGCCATGTCAGTAAGCGAAGAAATTTGAACCTTTGCCAATTTGGTCTACTCCTTTGTGCAAATAATGTTTGGAATTTTGGACCTTAATCTGCAGAGAATTATGCCAAACTTGTTAATTGGATGTGCATGGGTATCCTCATGGTTTTCTATTTTTAATTTCAGTATTGATTAGGCTAGAAAGCATGATTGTATTTTGTGACTTGTCAAGTTACTTCTTTGGTTGGAGTTTTGATTATAGTTCAAACAATGGTATTGCCCTATTGATTTAGTTACTTTAACTATTTGATGATACTTGAGCATCTACAACCCTCATTATTGCTCTACAATAGTTAGAGCTAAAAATTAGCGAGTGTGCCTTCCACAGTGGATTTTGTTGGAATTTTAATGTAATTCAAGGGCATTAAACATGGATTTTCTTTCTGTTCGCAACTAAGGGATTTCAAGTGGTTAAATAAGTAAGACTCACTACTTATTTAGAAATGTAGAATGGCTGTTGAGATTCATATGTTTGCTTTGTCAAATTGCCCTACCATTTACATGAACGAACTAATAATAACCACAGGGAAGTTTTGAGATAAGGGACTCTTGGTAGAAGATTACAAATTAGAGCTAGATAGAGCTCTAAATTGGCTAGTGCATTGTTGTGTACTGGCATCTGAAATTTATGTTTAATACTTCATAATATAATGCTTTATATTTGTTTAATACATTACTACTTGTCAATGGGAATGCCCTTTCTTTGTGACCTAACACTTGTATTCTATATATGAGAGTCTTCTTGACTGTCTCATACTTACCAAATCATAAATTTATCAACTATTATGAAATATTTCTTTCTTTTTGTCCAATATGGGCATATCATATCTTGGATATGATAACATGTCTTGCTTTCCTAGTTGATGATATTGGAACTTTATTTGTTGGGGGAGTTGTAGCATGTGGCATGGAACATACATTTTCTGTCTAGTCACAATGAGGAAATTAACTAAACCCTTGGAACATTACTTAGTAAGAATTTTAATTTAATATCCATTCTAATCATTGGTCATGCTTGCCACGGTTTATGACACTAGGCTCGATTAGAAAGGTATGTGTGGATCTTGAGAATTTCTTTCAAGAATTCATTTCGAATTTATGAAAATTGAATCCCAATAGGCGTTTGTATCAGAGAAATTACCTTTGGTTTGTATGAACTGATAGGTTTCATTCTTTTTCCCAAGGAAAACCTTGGAGGAAAATGAAGGGATGCTTCCCACATTTGTGGAGATTATCTCTAGTAACCTTGTTGGTATAGACTAGTTTACCTAACCAAGGGGGATTCTAACTGGGCACTTGCTAGCATGGAATTGTTATCACGATTCTTGTAGTTTCCCTGTAGAGTGATCCTATACAGGATGGTAGAGGGGAAAGGAAACTAAAGTCATGAACTACGATATCCAAGACCTCTGAAAGAACTCAGATGTCACTCCAGTCAAGGATGCCGACACTTTAGACTCAGAGTGGATTCTAAGCCTGAGGGGCGTCCCTATGACCAAGATGACCCTAGAAACAAGGAATGCAGGTGAATAACCTAGGGAAACTTGGTTAAACCTCTTAGTATGAAAGTTAATTAGGGTTTTGCGCAATTACTAAGAGAAAACAAGTGTTTATGTGAAAAACCCCAATTTACCCTAGGGTTTTAATCATGGAAATTGGATCTAGGGGTAAATGACGAAATTAAGCAAAATTACACATTGCCTTCTATGGTATTCTTGTGTGCAGCTTGATATCAATGCTCATGTCATATGTTGATTACTTTAACTGCTTCTTAGTTTTTGCAATGGTGGTATTTTTTCACCAATAATGATATTTAATTATCTTCCCCTTATTAAAACTGTTCTCTCATGATTTTATATTTAATAGCATACATGAATTTGTGACTTTGTAGCAGTGAAGAGGAAATTTAAAGTAAAAAATTCAAGGTGATGAATCTCATCCGAAAAAAATAAATATATTCCATAAGTGAATTTTCTAAGTCCTTTGTTATCCCTCTTGATTGGTTAATAGATGCTTAGTTGTAAATCATTCACATTGGTTGTCGTCCATCTTGTTTAAATTCACTTACAGAATTTATTAAGCTTATTAAGTATGCAAATTTATAGTCGAGCTTGGGCTTATATATGATTATTTTAAATGAGGATAGATGAATTTCTAGAAACCTGTAATGGATTCAAATTTATAGTCAGACAAACATAATGGAGATATATGAACCATTTTCTATTGTTAATGATCAACCATATCTTTCTATATGTAGGGCTTACTTAGCACAACACAAAGGGGTTTCTCATGGGAATAATGATGCATAAATTCTCCAACCATCACTTTCTTTAGCTCTTGTCCAAATATTGCATAAAAAACTATTTGGAATATGTGTTTATGAGTCTGCAATTTATTTGGGACAATAGTGTTTTCAATCAATGCTTGATTACATGGATTTTCAACCTCATAAGAGAGGGAATCAAGCGCTAGTTCATGAGCTTATATACCTTTTCAAATATGATTTTTACTCTCATGCTTCATTTGAATGTTTGATGTATGGTAACAAACAATGTTGTTGCAGATTTTTGGAGCCACCTAAACCTTTGTTGCTTGAGGGCATGCTTGAATAGGAGTCATATTTGGTCTCCCCCTTGAAGGTGACTGTTCTTTAACCATTAGATAATATTATTCATTAAATTTTTGACAACAAGTATCTCACCATAGTGTTTGTCACTCTTACCTGTGCATCACTTCAATAATTCAAATATGTGTTTTGAGGGGGTTGTTAATCAACACCCACATTAATATTGATTTTTACAGAAATCATAATTAAAGGAACTAAACAGTGTTTCGAGCATCATTCATAATATCGGCCTTCTTATGATCTTGTATAGTGTTTTGCGTTCCCAGTTCATTTGAATAGCAAGCCCTTATTCTCGTTGTTATATGGTAGACATTGGGGGATATCAACAACTAATTATAAGTCAATAAGATGGTTCTTTTGGTTTCTTTGAAGTTTTGTTTCTATCCCAACTTATTTGTACTATGTTTTGAATATTTAATAGTTAAAGTAGTAATCTCTTTTGAACAAATGATATCATTTTCATCTACATGCCTGCAATTTTTTGTTTTGGCTATTCAAGATGTTCTATAGACTTCTATGGCTATTCAAGATTGTGCACCTGTACAATCTGTGCCAACTGTGACAACTGATCTTTTGGTAAAGATTCATATTATTGCTCTCATTATATTGGAAAATTGTATACATGATACAGGAATACAACATTGACTGTAGGATTTGACTTGGCAAGATGTTGATTCTTGTGGTTTCTGTCAAATGTGAATATTGTGGTTTGTGAAATAATTGGAAGCTCTAAGCAGTGCTTAACCAACTGTGAAATGACCTTTTTGAATGCTTGTTTGATGGCAGGGATTCGATGACATTAGTCCTGATCCTTCCTCACTCGAAGAAAAGAATGCTCTGGACCTTGCTATTGTTCCTACTACGGGTAAGATGTTTATCATTGGTGCATATTGACCACACAGATTATTGCTATTTAGTATTTATAGTTGTCTTTGTTGACATTTTTCATTCTGTATTAAATTGCAGATAATTCTTCCAATGGAACCTCAAACAGTGCTCGAGATATTCCAAATGGAGCCACTGGTTGGGAACACGCTCTTGTCACCACTTCAAGCTATAATTCTAGTGTGCAAGCGGAAAGTAAACTGGTAATACCAGCTTTCTATATAGATCAACCTGACATATAGTATTTGGCTGTATTCTACATTTGATTGTACGGGTTATCAATTCATTTTGGCTTTTTATTGGTTGCAGGCTAGCGGCCTTGATAAGCTTACATTAGATAGCTTATATGAAGATGCAATGACAAGGCAGGTATCTAGCTACCATACAGGTCAAGTGGCACCAAATCCCTTTGAGGCTTCTCCAATGATGCAACCAGGACATGACCCTTTTTATGCTTCTCAAAAGATTGCTCCACCATCAGCTGTACAGATGGCTTCTATGGCTCAGCAGCAACAAGCTTTCATGGCACAACAACAAATGATGGGGCCGCAAGTTCCTGCCAACCCTTTTGGCAATCCGTATACAGCAGCATATCCTTATGCTGCAGGGACTCCTTATCAGGCTCAATTTGGCCATTTCCTAGATTATATCCATAACACATATTTTGAGGTTGATTAAGGTCTAGAATGTGCCTAGAAATGCTTGGAATGGACTTGTCACCTAATCTAATTGATTCATGTTGAAAACTTAGAGATATAGGAACCAAAATTAACTCAAACCATGCTTAGAAGTGCTGGAAAATATTTCCAAATATGGGACTGATTTCTAGCTAGAAATATGGATCTGCTTGATTCAATACCTTCACCATATGTTGTCTTCTTCACTGAATGAGAGCTTGTGTACATGGATGAATTATTCCATAGTAATTGCATGAATCTATGAACCCAGTGTAGAAACCAGAAAACCCAAGACAAACTTCAAACCCTCCAGATGGGTTTCATCGGTAGACAACTTGACCACCATATCAATTGCCCTCTTGATAATAGGCTTTATTGTGGACTCACCATTTGCCAACTAAACTACAAAATTGAAGTATGCTTTCGCAGTAGGAACATCAAATGACAGGAATGCCTTCTCTAGACCCACAAGCAATAGCTGAATCTCTTACTGAATTAGAGACTCCTGTTAGAAAATTACCTACAGCTGATCAACCTTGCACTTGCAGCTTTACAAAAATGTTGGAGAGGATTTGATGCAACTGTTTGAAACTGAAAGTCTTATCAGGTCTGGAAAGTGATATTATCAACAGTCTGCCCGGACAACCTGCTGTGACCTTCAAGCAATATTCTGGGTATGTCACAGTGGATGAAAAGAGTGGCCGAGCTCTATTCTATTACTTTGTAGAAGCTGATAAAGATCCATATTTGAAGCCTTTTGTTGTATGGCTCAATGGAGGTTAGTGGAATGAGCGATTTTTTTTTTTGGCATTTTCCTGCTGTTTAAATGGTATATAGACAAAGTGATAAAATATGGATGAAATGGTATATAATTTTTTTAGGGTGAAGGGATGATTAGAATAGAATTATTTCCTTTTCCAAAGAGAAAGAATTGTTAGTTTTCAAAACACAGCTCAAGCCTGCAACTGAACAGATATGCTATAATTCAAGGGAAAATTACATGTGTTGCTATAATTTTATATTCTTTTAAAGGCACTGAAGTTCTCAATTTTTAGTCCTGTAAAAATATTTAATGTTCATTCACTGAATCTCTCATTTGGTATTTACTGATACATATTTAAAAGCCATTGGACAAGCAAAGCATATTTGATTTTACATAGATTGAAAAGAATGAAAATAATGAAAAATTTGATATGAAAGTTCATTTAACAGAATGGTAAATTTAGCAAAAGAGGCTATATTAATTTCTTGTAAGTTTTACCACAAAGGGGATTGTAGAAATAGGAAGGATATCAGGTAAATTTTTAGAGGGTTTTCAATGTTCACCAAGTAACCTTGTGTACACTACAAAGAAAGAGAATAGCTTTTATGCCACACCAATGTCTGTATCCTTTTATGTAATGTATCATCTTCTAGAATTTGCAAGTGTGATGTGTCTGCAGGGCCAAGGATGAATATGCATTGGAACTGGATTTTGAATGCTTCAATGCATCTTTTCCCCGTATGACAAGGCCTTCATCAATTGGCAATGGAATCCACTTTTTAAGCAAGCATCTCTCATCGCATCTTTTTCGCAATGGAGAAAGCATGCAGCCATTGTTGGATTTTATGCAAGGACATAACTATAAAGGACAGGTAAATTTTGTTGTTTTCTTGTTCTGTTAGTTTTGTGTCAAAGCTTAACTAGGATACCATAGTTGATACCCAGTACATAATAGGTATCAGATACCTCACACTGAAGATGGAAACAAAGTCCTCTAATATTGTATTTGAAATCATATGGCATGTTTGGATCACTTTCAAATAATATTTTATGTTTTCACATTTCGAGTTATTGTCAATATCCTCCCTTCTCCCAACAGACTACATCTCGATTTTGTCATCCATATCCATATGCACTATTGAATATTGGGTGGATAATTAGTCTGGCCTTTACCTTTTTGTGCATAAATTCATGGTAAATGAGAGCATAAATAGCCTTTTTAAGCTTCAATCAACCTTAAGCAAAGCAGAGGAAATATTATCTAGCCTTCCAATAGATACACTATATAAAGAGTTTGATCAGAGGTAGCTCCTTAGTCACCAGATGCTTTGTTTGGATTCTAGAAGAAAGTGGGAAATTCTTCGAGATTGAATACTAAAGACAAAATATGATGTATATTTCAATTCCATAGGTTTCAAGATATTGGACTGGAGCAAGGATGGGGGGATCATGCAGGCCATGCACTGGATATGATACAGTCAATCTTAGAATTTTTGGAGGCGCCAGATCCAGAGATTTTGGAAAAGCTTTTAGGAAAAATACCCACTGTTTTCAGTGTGGTAATATTCTCACCTCATGGTTACTTTGGCTAGGCATATGTTTTGGGATTACCAGACACTGGTGGGCAGGTACTGTAATCTGCATATATTTTCTTCACTTCATGAACAATTTACAACCATAGAAAATGTTGTGGCATTTTGATTTGTATTTTAGATGAAGATCTTCAATCTTTCCCTGTGTCTCTATCTATCTATATACACCAAACATATGAGCTGAACAACACAGATTGAACACATCAATCTACCATTGAAGACCTTTAGTTTACAGCAGTCATTTGAGTTTTAAATATTAAGCAGTTGATTATACTAAATATTTGATGTCTTCCGTCTTCACAACTAATGTTTAGGGTGCAAAAATAACTCTGTTCTGTAACACTTATGAAACATAGGTTGTGTACATATTGGATCAAGTTAAGGCATTGGAAGAGGAAATACTCCTCAGAATTAAGCAGCAAGGATTGGACATTACACCTCAAATCATTGTGGTAAGGCACAGTTTTGTGAAAAAAGATATTTGCCAACCTGGAATATAGATCTCTAGTAGTCAACTTTTTTATAAAGTGAAATACATGCTAAACTTTAATTTTATATTCTAAATCATTAAATTGCTACATTTCTAAATGTATAAATGTGCATCCGTACTTGATCCTGAATTCTATGGTTGTTAGGTGACTCAGCTCATTCCTGAGGCCCAAGGAACTAAATGCAACCAAAGAATTGAGAAAATACTTAAAACACAACATTCACATATATTGAGAGTACCATTCAGAACAGAAAAAGGAGTTCTGCAACATTGGGTTTCTCGTTTTGATGTTTGGCCTTATCTCGAAACGTTTGTAGAGGTAATATTCTCACTTATATAGGCACCCCCACACACAGATGTTACTAAAATATTCATTTCCATCAGACCTCATTTATAAATATAGTAGACCCACATGACACGGATCCCGTGGTCTCGCATAATATGAGCCTTGTTGGCCTGCAAAGCTGAAAGGCCTATATATCATGACCCATGTGGGTCTGCAAGGCATGCTGATCATCCCAAGGATATAAAAGCAACCTTAAATATATAGTAACCTGTATTTCCATATTCATATGTGCTTGTACATATGGATGCATGTATCCATTTGTGTGGATCATTTAATAACACATAATTGGCATTTCCTCTTAAGAAACAGTGTCCTATGTCTTCTTTGTTATTGTGATCAATTTATGTTTTCATGGCCATGGTATTGTCATCTTGAAATTCAGGATTCATCAAAGGAAATAATTGCCAAGCTGCAAGGGAAGCCAGACCTAATTATTGGAAATTACAGTGATGGGAATCTGGTAGCTTCTTTGGTTGCAAAGAAACTGGAGGTCACTCAGGCATGTTCCTCTGAACCATTCTCCCAGATGCCAAGTTGATAAAAAATTATTTCTTGCCTGTCTTCTTGTAAATAACCAAAATCAATTAATTTTACTATTTTACTATCCTGTGCTTCAGTGCAATATAGCACATGCTCTGGAGAAGACCAAATATGCAGATTCGGATATCAACTGGAAAAAATTTGATGAGAAGTACCATTTCTCTTGTTAGTTCACAGCAGACATTATTGCAATGAATCATGCTGATTTCATTATTACAAGCACATATCAAGAAATTGCAGGAAGGTCTGATACACTCGTTTCCTCATCTTGGAAAATGAGTTTTCTACTAGCTTATGTATTTTTTTCTTTTCTTGAAATTGGTTATTATACAAACTAGATAGGACAAATTCCATGCAACAGCCCACAATGGCTGAACACAAAGGAGCCTACTTACACAGGCAAACCAGCTCATCAGGGATCAATCATAACATTGGCACATAGCTAATGCATGCACTGCCGCAGAATTGGAACCTGGTAAACAGCTTGAAAGCCACCACCCTCATCATTGATGATTGAACCACAACCCATTGCCAATTTACTTATATGTATTGTGATGTTTCAGAATTGAGATTTTAGTGGCCCCATAAATAGTGCACAACATCATACATGAAAGTTGTATCTTTTGGGTTTCTGTTTGTTTCTAGCATATTAACAGTTGTAAATGCAATTACTATAGTTTTGGCACTAAATTTAACTCTCTCTCTCTCTATATATATATATATAGAATTTCAGTTGACAAAGCTCAATGATAACACATAACTCTATGCTTATTAGGCTGTGGCTTAGGAGGTTTGCACCTATTTGTAATTTTTTTAATGTTGCTTGGGAGAACTACACTAGAGGACTACACTGGCCACTTACAATCTTTTTCCCCATTTGTTCCCAAGTTTATTTTCAAACCCTTGCCGAGTTATTGCAAACAAGGCATTTGATATTCTTGTAGGAGATAGCATAGTTTAGACACAGCTTATAAAATTTCATGTATTAACTAAAATTGTTTGAGATGACAAAGAAGTAAGTTACAGTTTTGTTGTGAATGATGCAGTAAAGATATTGTTGGGTAGTATGAGAGCCATGCTACTTTTACACTTCCAGGGGAATACCGTGTGGCTTGCATAAAATCCAACAATGGTTGCATGCTTTCTCCATTGCGAAAAACATGCGATGAGAGATGCTTGCTTAAATAGTGGATTCATGCAAGCTGTAATGCGACAGCAATTTGCATTTGTATTTTTTTTTTTAAACAGTTATAGCCGTGGATACAGCGACGGCTTGGCGTGGATACAGCGACGTCTCGGCATGGATACAGCGATGGCTCGGCATGGATACAGTGACGGCTCTGCGTGGATACAGCGACGGCTCAGCGTGGATACAGCGACGGAAAGGCATGGATACAGAGACGGCCAGGCGTGGATACAGAGACGGCTAGGCGTGGATATAGCGACGGCTTAGTCATCTAATGAAATATAGAACATTGTCGCTCTTGTGACTCAAATTAGGGGTCGTCTCTATTGCGACGAAATAGTTGCCACGGGAAAAAAAACACTTAGACGTGGCAATATCCACGCTTTTTCGTGGATATTGCCACATTTTTACCGTGGCAAAATTGATCACTTGTACTAGTGACGTACACCCAATTTAGGGAAGATATAGACATGCTAATAACTAAAATAACTAAACAAAAAGATTGCCTAAAATCAAGCAAAGTATTCATAGATACACAAAGTAGAACTGAAAGGCTTCATTTTCAAGATAATAAACTAGTTATCGAGATAACAAATCCATAGATCTGTGTTTTAAAATCAACATTAACCAAATATAGCAAACACACAAAGTATGTTACTTATCTAACTATTAAGAAAACAATAAAGATTTACAGTTGGAAATATTTGATCTACAAGATTCAATAACATAATTAATTACAAATGAACAGTCTTTGTTCTCGGGCATACATACCCAAGGATAGATCATTCTGATAAACAGTTAAATATACACTCGAATCACAATATCTAAGGGTAAATTACAATAAGTTTATTGAGATCCAAGTTTCCAAAGGATAATCACAACAAAAATCAGAGATAAGTTCTTAACAAAGACTTCCAACTATTAAGAATATTGTGGTCTTAAGCCAATCCATGGCATCCACAATTAAAACTAAAAACGCAATGTAAAGCATCCATCCAAACATGATTGCATCTTCAAACGCTTTCGAGTGTGAGAGCCTGAGAGGCTGCGAATCCCACACTATAACTATTGCTTCCTAGTACATACCTAATAAGGGTTTAAAACAAAGCTTATCTTCATAGCAGTTGTAAATCCCTAACTTCCATTGGAACCGCGAACCAAAACCACTGGGGAACCAGTTAACTGGGAACCCTTATCAAGATTCTTACCTTATCACTGTTAGAGGGTTTGAATTATGTATTCCATGCCACACTGCCCCATTTTTTACATGCATAAAATCTTTGTGGTGTTAGTATAGCATAAATTACAAAAAATTATATACATTATTCTATTTTAAACAAAGTTGGACAAATCCATAACCTCTGAAAAAAGGAGGCGTGAGAGGAAATTACCCTATCACCCCTCTCGAAACCCTAATTGTGGGAAATATTAAAATACATACGATTACATTTATTACCTACATTTTTCGAGTTGGGTCCTGAGGGTGAAGTAGGCTCAATCCAAAACCTCTGTATTTTCCCTACCTTCGCCTATCAACAAGCTGATAGAGTTAGAGTAAACCCCAAATCTTGATTAATTAATGAAGTTCTTATATGTGCAAGCAGAGAGGAACTTACCTTATTAATTTGCATTTATGGCCAAGGGTCATCTCCTTCTTGATTCTCGTGTTCCTCCTCTTCCTTCACAACAACAAAATATTGTATGTTAAACTATGTAACTGCTATTAAACCTTAAAAAATTGATTTTACAGAATGTTAATAAAGGAATTTTCTTCCTTACGTGATTAAAAATTGGCTAGTTTCAAAGCCTCTGCTAAAACGTAAAGAAGGCGACTAGATTCTCTTCATAACTTCATGTCGAACAGAGAATACCGTGCTTTAATAGCGTCCACTTCGCCATTAATCAAATTGATAAAAACCTTCAAGAAAACTTAGGTACAAACCAGAAGAAAAACCTTCATTAAGAGATGGTGAAGAGAAAATAGTGAGACTGGTGCAGCGCAGCCATGGAGCAGCTGAGTTCTTTTACAGGAAACTCAAAATAGACAAATTGAATGCATCATAAACCCTCGAGACATCATTAATCTCATTAAAGCCCTATGAGAACCCTTTCTTCCAAATCTTGACAAGTGGAGGGTCAAGATCGAGCTATGGCCATAATGCATGTGATCAAGCCATGTCATTGAATGTGCCTCGCTATGCTATGAAGACATTGGTAATGGCTTGTAATAAAGTTTGAAAAATCCTTGGCCCTCGTTGTGTCTCCCTCCATCATTCATACATATCACATCGCAAACCATATGTTAAACTATCACTCATTGATATGCAAATCCCGTAGGATAGCGAAACCAAAGACCATATTCTATGGCTTAAGTATCTACCAGCATAGATCCAAATCCTAGGCTCTATCAAGCGCTGAGAGGGATTAAATATTTGGAAGTGTAGACCTCTTCTTAAGTATTGCACTCAACTATCAGCTTTAATGTGATTCAAACCAAAAGGCACATCTTTTTATTTAAGGTTCACAAATAATATTTTTATTATTAATATTTAATACTATTTATGGCTGCATATAATATTTTTTATTATTTTTTATTTTGTTAGGAAAGAACATTAGAACATCTCCCCCATACATAGTTTTAAAACCATGTGCAAGGTCCTCGTAAAATCATGGGTTGTTTAAGAGGCCTTGCACATGGTATTAAAACCATTTGCACCTACCTCCTAAACCATGTACAACCATGTACAATAAAACCATGGGTTTTTTAGGAGGCCTTGCACATGGTTTTAAAACCATGTGCACTACCAACATTTTCTTTGCCGATAATTCAATTTTTTTATTTTTTTTTATTTTTTATTATTTTGTTAAGAAGAAACATTACAACATCTCCCCTATATTGTGTTGTTTTTCTCACCGACATTTTTTATGACCATTAATCAAATTGATAAAAACCTTCAAGAAAACTTAGGTACGGTGTATGGAGAGGCAACATATCTTTTGGAAAGTAACAGTGTATTCATAAATATTTTATGCAATAGTGTTGTGATAATAAATGTTCCATTTATACCTCTGTTTATCTTAATGGGCCAGCATCATATTTGGTTCTCATTTTTTCGTTTGAATGAAAAATAAATTTTGTATATAAAAGAACAGTATTCCATAATGAGTCGAAGAATTATTCGAGTGTTCCATCTTATCACGGCTCATGGACTGGTCGGAAAACCCCAAAAGAAAATGGTTAATATTTGCTGCGATGTTTTATGTTTTTTCTCATGATTGTTTTACTTGTAAGTAAATGAGAAACATGGATTTTTCCACTTTAGTAACTTCACTTTGCAGTTCAATGAAAAATGTTTTATATAATATTTTTATTTAAAATGAAATTGATAATGATGATGGTTAATGTTTATTGAGGCTAATTTTAGTTTATTGATATGAAATGACTTGATTTGTTATAACAAATTATTCCTATGCTCAAAAAGTTTAGAGAGAAGAGTACCAAGATCACTATACTTTCAACTAGTTAGAAGATTAGAGAGGTTAGAAATATGTTAAGGATTTTGGAATTGTGATTTAATGTAGTTGTAAAAATTACACTCTAAGAGGAAGTGGCATTCATACTCAACTCTCTTAGACTCAAAGAGATTGAAAATTATTTCCTTTGAGAGTATTTTTAGAATTGTCCAACTCCGTATTTCACGACAAAGTTCATGAGATTTTGTTCTCATTTTGGCTATGCCAGTTTTTTTCTTTGATCTATTTAGAAAAAAGAGATGTTTTTGACATTCTATATTAGAGTTAATGATATTTTATAGTATATTAACATCCTTTTACTCTCTAAATTTTCATGACCCAAGATTTTCCCTTTAAACTTAGTTGTAATATCACTTTTAATGTTATTAATAGTTTGCAAAGTTGCATTTTTGTCTATCCCCCAATGGATTAACCAAGCCATGTTATCTTTATGTCAACCCCTCTTGAGCCACAGGTGGTCTTGACTGAACTTAAATGCAAATTTAGGGAGTCTCTGGTCTCCCATGTCATTTATTGTGTACTTGCACATCAAACACCTTGTCATAGCGATGCTCTCAATGAGGGAAGATCCACTTCTATAAGAAGAATGGGATAAGGCGTATGGATTTTAATTATGAACTTATAAGTTATAAAATGCTTCTAGATTGGCTCAATATTTGTCCAGGATTCACTACATAAGTTGCAAGCCCAAACTTCATACCCGTATAAGATAACAAGAGTTTCAAAGAGGAACCACTTTTTATCCCACTTCATAAGGTTTGTTAATTCACAGTTGTTTTCAAGATGAAAATAAGCTTTCCACCCTCCATTAATCATTTTCTCAAAGCTATAGTTCGAGTTGAGCTTGTGGTGAATATCAATCGTGAGATACTTATAGGAAGAAAGTTCCTCCAAGTGATTATTAACATAAACAAAATCATCATAAGTGACCATCTTGGACTTTATAATCATCACTTTTGTTTTAATAGTGTTATTAGTCATACCCATGTTAGAGCAGAAATACTTGACATTTCTCAATTGCTTATCAAGAAGGAGAAGGATGGCAACAATGTCAACTAAGGTTATGCCGACACAACATGCTTCCTTCAAAAAACCTTTTAGGTTATCAATGTATATGTTGAAAAGGGTAGAAGAGATGAGAAGCATGGAAAAATTTAGTGGCGAAATTTCGCCAATTGGCTAATTTTTGGGTTTTTTTCAAAAAATAAATTCGTTATTTCGTCATTTTTAGCCTCTAATATCGCCTATATTTATATAAAATGTGTCTTTTTATCATAATATTTGCCAAAATTTACAAGTTTCGATGTAAATTGTATGATTCATATTTAATATTCGCCTACTTATATGTGTGTGTTATTTTCAATCCAAAATTATCACCTAGAATACTATACTTAAGTATACTATTATAATCCTTAAAAAATATCTAGATGAGAAGCATTGCTTTACTCAAATATTACAATTAATATTTTTTAACCACCTCTCAATGTTTTTAAATTAAACAATAACATTCTATATATAAATATAAATATAGTTTAAAAAAAAAATTTAATTTTTTTAATACAAAGTTCATTAATATATAAATTCATAAATTTGTTTGTAGCTTATCTTTTTCCACTTTTTCCACTTTACTCTTATTGATGCAAATTCCAAGTCATTATCACAAGCATATTGCTACATTTAGTGAATTTGTATTTGTATAAAAATGTGATGCTATAAATTCAATATATATATATATATATATATATATATTTAAATGTGAACATATACTATAAATTTATAACTTATTTATTTTACAGTTTATTTATTATTTTTTTTAATATAAAGTCTAGGTTTTCATCCTCCCATATGGATAAATTTAGTTTATTTGTATCTAAATATGTGTTAATATATATACAACATGATATTTATGTTTTTTTTAATAATTTATTCTATAAATTTAAGTTTTTAATATTTTTTTCCTAATTATATTTATTATTATTAATTTTTTATTAAATATTTTATTAAACTTATTCTTAAAACAAAAAAGGAATTATTATTAATTTTTTTATTAAATATTTATATTAAAATATTTTATTAAACTTATTCTTAAAACAAAAGAGGAAGAACTATTATAGAGATTTTATAAACCTAAAAATATATTACAAGCATGTAACATACACACAATTTCTCAATGTAAATGATGAGAAAATGGAGTAATTTTTTTATTTTACTATAACCAACAAGTCAACCATGTTAATTTCTTGGGAGTATGAAATCACATAAGAGTAAAAACTAATAGTACTTTTCCCTAATCTAATACCATGGTAGTAAGATATTGCTAATTATTGCTTACTTACCTTTAAATCAAGACATTAGTTATTTATCTTGAAAACAAGATGTTAAACAAAAGGTATGGAAACATTCAACTTATCTAAGTAGCTTTCCTACACTAAATATACTTCTAACTGTAGGTTGGTGAGTATATTTCATATCCCATTGTACCAATATAGAAAATATATTATAAATTATTTGTTGTGTATCATCCATGCATTAAATACCATCATGAAAATGAGTATAAACAAACATAAAACATAGAGAAAAAGAGAGACATCATATGCGTGGTTCACCCCACCCATGAGGCTACATCAACCAAAGTTTGTTAGTCTTTGTATTATTTCATCAAGGGAAATATTTATAATTTCGCTGCACAACCATTGTCAATCTCTTCCACCAAGAATACTCTCCAATTACTATTTTCCCTCTTAGTAAGTTTTTCTATTTGAATAGAAAACATTTTCACATAAACATAATTCCCACGCTAAAAGAGGTCATTCCTAGTCTATACTTTTAAAAAACTATGGAAAAATAACTAATACTTATCCAAATGCATTCTAATGAGGATCACTTTTGGCATGTTAGATGCAATAGAAAACTGAAAAATCAGGCATCTCTCAACTTAATTGTATTTTTTTAGATACTTACAAAAAATATCTTGCTTTGAGTAAAAAATATTAAATGTAGGAAATTGAATCAGGTTTTTGAATATATAAGGTTTATGCTTTCAAAATTTGTATAACTATGTCAAGTTTCATTTTTTCTAACAGACACTTTTTATTTTTTAGGCAACTGATAAGGTATATGTTTTTGTGGGTGTAGCCTTGAGGGCCTAAATGATCCTTTTGGAATACAAAAATTTGCAGGCATATAGAGAACATGTAGCACTAGTGCAGCTCTATTTTTCAAAAATAAAATTAGTAATTTTTAAAAAAAATTGTAATTATTTAAGTGATCATTCCTCGAAAATGGTACGTCTTTTGTGGGTACATCCTTTGAAGGTCTTAATGAACTAATCATGAAATGGGATTTTTATAGATTGTAGAGGTCAATGTCTTCTAGTGCACCATATAATTTATTTTTAAAAAGATTAAGAATTGAAAAAGTTATGGAAAAAACACTAACAACATGTTTTTTGACTTAAGGAGTTAGGACACAATAGAAATTGAAAAAAAATAGGAAAATATAATATTTTTTAATAAAAATTACATATTTAGAATATACATAAAAAATGTTATTCATGTTTAAGATTTCATCATAAATGATTGTGTGTAGCATACTATAACGAGTGCGTAAACAATGACTTCTTCAGAAACTGGAAGAAATGCCCAATTAGCTATGGTTTATCATATACCATAGCACAGGTTTGGTATTACCAAAGAAAATTCCAAACCATACACATAGGACTATTGGTGACATGCGAGCAAGTGAATTGGCATGTTTAAATTAAAATTAAATTTCTCGCCCTTGTAGAATTGGAAAACGCGTGCGCGTTTTAGAACTACAAAACACGCACATGTTATAGAACTACAAGATATGTGTGCGCTATAGAACTACAAAACATGCATGCATTATGTAGTTCTATAGTGCACATGAGTTTTGTAGAGCTAAAAATATAGCACTATATGCAATATATCAAATGTATGGATAATAGTTTAGAGGGGGTGTTGAAGGGTTAAGGGCCTAGGAGGATGTTGGAAGCTCAAGTGGTGATGGTTAATAGTTGAGGGGGTGGGGAAGGGTCAAGGGCCTAGGAAGATGTTGGAAGTTAAAGTGGGTATGGTTAATAGTTGAAAGGTGGTGGAGAAGGGTCAAGAGCCTAAAAGCATGTTGTAAGTTCGAGTGAGTATGGTTAATAGTTGAGAGGGGGTGGGGAAGGGTCAAGGTACTAAGAGGATGTTGTAAATTCAAGTGGAGAAAGATGAATGGAATGAGAACATTATGGGTTACAAGGGAGAATGGGAGTGGGGATTGAGAGGGTTATTAGGAGGAGGAGAGGTGTTGAAGATGTATAAGGTTAGAAGCAGTACGTGAGACTTGAGTGACAAAGGAGGATGGGAGGAAGTGGGTGATGGTTTGATGAGAGAGAGGATTGGTGAATGGAAAGGTGGATATGGAGTATTAGAGGAAGAATAGGGTGTGTTGGAGGAGAGAGGTGAAGGAGGGGGAAATTGAAGAGATGGGAATGAGATGCGATAAAACAAAGAATAGGCGTCATAATGAGGTAGGGGGTTGAGGAGAAGGGATAAATTGAAAACATAGAGGAAGGAAGTATAAGAGAGAGAGATATAAAGAATGATGTGGAGAGAGTGTGAGAGAGAATAATATAGAGACGGAGGAGGGGGCGTGAGGGAGGGATGGAGATAGAGTGAAGGAAAGAAATGGTGAGGGAGTGATAGAAGGTGTGTGTGTGTGAGGCAGGGTCAGGGGGATCAACACACAGAGATAAAGAGGGAAGGTTCACATGCACATAGAGAGAGAGAGAGAGAGAGAGAGAGAGAGACATGGTTTCCAATATAGAGGGTGGAGGGTTGGACGATGGAGAGAGAGGGAGGTTATGAAAGAGAGAAAAATGGAGAGGGAGGGATACAAGTTGAGAGTGAGAGAGAGAGGATAGGTAGATGAATAATGCCATGGAGGGTTGGTAATTAAGGGAGAAGGGAGGGAGATATTGATAGAGGGAGGTAAATAGAAGTTATAGAGAGAGGGAGAGACATAGGGAGTTTGTGAAAGAAGGGGACACACAAAAAACACACACATAGATTATGTGGGAGAGGGGGGATGGGTGAGAAACAAAGGGAGAGGGTGAGGGGTGAGAAATAAAGAGAGAGTGATGGAGGAAAGGATATTGAGAGAGGTATATAGAAGGTGCAGACAAATTATGAGATATGGTGGGAGAGAGAGAGAGAGAGAGATTGTATGGAAGAGAGGAAGGGATGGGTGAGCGATAAAGAGGGAGAGGGGGTGAATGATAGAGAAATTGATATGGAGGAACGGATAGTGAGGCAGGTATATAGAACGTTGAGAGAGAGTATGATAGATGGGGGGTGAGGGAGTGATACACACACAAATATATAGAGAGAGAGAAGGGGGATGGAGACACACATACACACACACACAAAGAGAGAGAGAAATAGAGAGAGAGAGATGAGTGATAGAGAGAGGGGGGGGAGGGGTGAGTGATAGAGAGATAGAGTGGTGGAGGGAGCGATAGTGAGGGAGTTATAGTGAAGGTGGAGAGAATATATGAGAGAGGGGGAATGAGGGAGGGACAAGTAGACACACACACACACACATATATATATATATATAGAGAGAGAGAGAGAGATTGTGTGGGAGAGAGAGGGAGGCAGGTGTGAGAAACAACAAGAGAGGGGGGAGGGGGGAACAATAAAGAGAGAGTGATGTAGGGAGGGATAGTGAGGGAGGTATAAATAAGGTGTGTTATAGCTCAAAATGACACATCTATACCTATGACCACTTTCCCATGATTTCGTCGCATGTTGACACTTCCATGATGACACTTCATGAAAATTCACTAAAAGTCACTGAAAAAACACCTATCTTGGAGGACCCATATCTTGAGTTCTGTAACTCCGTTTGAACTCATCTCTACACCGTTGGAAAGGTATTTCTATTAGCTAAAACTTTCCATAAGACACCAAAGTCTAAAAATGCCCAAAAATACCCGCGTATGCCTTATGTACGTGACTTTATGTATTAGCAGCCCGCGTATGACACGCGACCTGTAAGTAGTGCAACCCATGTGTATTTCCCATGTACGCAACTGTCCAGTTATGCAACCCACGTATGCCTCTTAAAAATTTCAAAAAACACGTCTTTTGAATTCGGGTATTTTGGGTAGTTATGCAACTGACTCTTTCAGTTGTAACCCCTTTGTCTTCACCCCTAACTCTTCCTTAACCATATAAATAGAGGTAGGGAGGTCCATGAGAGGGGACTGGAATTTTTGCATTGTTATGCTGGAGGAATTGGAGCTCTCTTTTCCCACACCTTTTCCCTAGAAGCATTCTCCTTGTGTTGCAGAGCTTGGAGGCTGAGTTCCTTGGAGAAGAGAAGCAGTAGAACCGGATCAAGGTTTCATGAGGTGCCAAACTTGAAGAGAAGGTATACTTGTACTTGTTTTCAAGATTAATAAAGATGTGATGTCCTTCTTCTTCCCAAATCATTGTTCAATGTTTGATTGAATCTCTGTTTATGATCATATGATGATGTTATTCAGATCATTAGTTCATGTTTATTTGATTATCATTGTTTTATATGTGGTCATAATGGTTTGAGAACGGTATAATTTGTTTTGTAGGTCTCTTGGAACAAGAGGACCAAGAAGAGGATTGAAGAGAAATCTTGGAACAACCTTCAGTTAATCAGGTGTGGACCTTTCTTATCTCTGAATCTTGCTTATATATGCTTGCTGAACATTGTACATCTCTCTTTCAACCCCAGTATGTTGATGGCCTCTTAAACCCTAGCCATATGATACTTTCCTTTACAACAAGGTGGAGAGAGGTTTTGAGAGATGGAGAGTGAGGGATGGAGACACACACACACATAGAGATAGAGAGAGAGAGAGGGAGCTTGTTAGAGAGAGAAGGGGGAAAGAGACACACACATACACATAGAGAGAGAGAGAGATGGAAATACAAAGTCAGGGAGGATGAATGAATAAGGAATATAGGGATAGTGAGTATGGCACATGTGTAGCAATATATTCTAGAAATATTATTTAGGGATCGATTCTTTTATTTTCTCCCTTGACCATGTTGAGTCCTTAATACCCATATATAATGCTCAAAACCTCTTCAAGGCATGTGCATATTTTCTTGGAGACCAAGCATACCTTGAGTAGGTTATATGTGGTGCTTCAAGGAATTGTTCATTAACACGGGTGCCTTAAATATTCCATTATGGCCTAAGGAATGAACATATTCCCTCATACATGTCTCAGAGGTCCCATACCTGTTGGTCAAAACCACCTAATTCTACTAACATCCATATTCGTAGTCCAAATATACCTATGAGATGGAATGTGTGATTTTTTAAGGCATCCTTCCTATCCATGGATGCATATAAGATTTAGTTAAGACCTAAGGCCATAGTTTCCTCCCCTGACTATGTCCATGGAGTTGAGATGCATACCTAGTGCTCAACAAATGATGATGGCATGCATATCCCGATTGAGATTCAAATGATTAACTTTCAACGTCATGTTTGGTGGTTGGAGGCATCAATTTTGGCCCTAAATGGTTAACAGCGTCCTTTAAGGCCTAAGGACCAAGTGTTCTCCCCCACCCATGTGAAAGGGCCTAATATCTATACTTATCGCTAAAAATGTTCTAATGGCACTAATATCCCCATTTCAAGGTAAATGAAACCATGGAAGGATCTATTGAGGTTGTTCAACACATCATTCTTGGCTCTAGATGGATAGAAGCATCTTCTAGGGGCTAAGTCCTAGGTTTCCTCCCTTATTATGTCTAAGGTCCTAAGACATATACATAGTATTAGAAACCACTAATGGTTCCCATATCACCATTCAAAACAAAACTATCAACATGAGAGGTCATATATGGTGATTCAAGGTGTCGTTCATGGACCTTGAGCCCTAAAAGCTGGTTTACAACCTAAAATTAAAAATTTATGTACCAACCATGATTAACACCTTATCCTCCATATCTAATGCTAAAAAAATCCTAATCATGGCCATATCGCAACTTAAAGATTGAGGATTCCCTCAAGAGATCATGCGTGTTTGTTCGGGGTGTTGTTCTTGGCCCTATATGTCTATAGGATTCCTTTAGGGCCTAAGGAATAGGTTTCATCTGTCAACTATGCCTACAGATATGTTTCTAGTGCTAATAGAATTCTAATGTACTACATATTCTCTCTTAAATGCAAAATATCACATGTGAAGGTCTTATGTGCAGTTTGATGCCTTGCTCATGGACCTAAAGCCTTAAAAGCTACATTTAGGACATAAGTCTTGAGTTTACTCCCTCAAGCATGGTTAAGGGACTATGACCCACACTTAGTTCTTAAAACCTCCTAATGATGACCATATTACAACATAAAGAAAAAATATGCTATTGAGAGGTTAGGCATGGTTGTTTGAGATGTTGTTCTTGATAATGCTAAAATATTATTATAGGTCCCAAGTCTTGATGATGCAAACTATTTTTTTTATTCATTTCCCTATCTATGCACTAAAACCATTTTTTGTGGTTCTCCATAACGCGTGCACATTTTTCTTCTCTAAAATGCGTGCGTGTTTTGCTTCTCTGAAACGCATGCGTGTTTTGCTTCTCCATAACACGTGCACATTTTGCTTCTCCATAATGTGTACACGTTTTGTAACTATAAAATGCGTGTGCATTTTGCTTAGCCTAACCTGCGTGTCATATGACATGTCAGACTCGAGCTTAACCAAACCAAGAATTACATAATGTGAGTGCATTGTGTTTTTTTGTATCATGAGTGTGTTTTCTAAAAGTAGCATTGCATCTAAAAGGTCCCTCAACTTCTTGCACACACTGATGGTCAACATAAGGATTGGATTTCTATTAATAACTTAGCACAATCTCCATTAACAACTAAAATTCATGATAATTAACCATGATGGAGATAGATAGGTTGTTTTCCCAAAGAGAGGTATGTGGATTCCTCATTGACCAATAATATTCAATAAATCTAGTTCGTATTCACATAATCTCAATAGTCACATAAAGTTATAACGTTCTCTATGGCATCCATTCCTTACAAGGGATTGACATTTATACTCTATAACATACTCATTTTTAAAACTAAATAAGTCATATATTAAGGGAAGAGTGCATAGAAGTAAATCTCTTTATGTAAGTGTACAAGTAAAATCAAACCTCAACTATACTAATATGGATTGGATATCTCCAAGATATAGTAGAATGAGATGCCATGGTTGGGATTGATTTCCCCAAAGGAAATCTCCTAGTCCACTTGCAAATAAAATCAACAACTTTGCAAATAAGATAAACAACACAATAGATGCAATTTGTCAGCTTGGGATCAATTCTAATAGAAAAACTTCCCATAGCTTCACTTGAATTCAAATACAATAAATAAGGAGATTTTATACTTTAATTCAGTGTTGATTTTCATGGAAAACATCTAGCTGTACAACTATTTACTTGGTATAAAATAAAAAACAAATAGAAATAAGACTTCATCTTGGGGATTGATTTTCAATGGAAAACGTCCAGCTCTTGACTGAGTATAAAAATAAACAAAAGGTATGACAAAAAACTACCAAGCTTCGAATCAATTTCCTCAAAATACCTCCTAGTAACAAATAATGGAATTGTAGACTCAAATCCTATATGTTATTTCATACATGGAAGAGGGTTTATAAAATCAAAACATAGACATCCCGTTAAGAGTTGAACTGGATGCTTCACAACTGTCACCCAAATCACGCGTATAAATCCATCATTTCAAAACCATGTAAAGAGGAACACAGGGACAATTAAAGATGAAAATTTTTTCAGCAAGGTAGGGCAGTAAAATCCATAACTAAATCATGGTTATCAATTCGTACACTCAGATCCAAACATTAAGAAAGGAAAATGTCGACGTCAAATCCAAATCTATTTTAGATGGAAGGAAAATAAAAACAAATTATCAAAATACACACACCCATAACTTTCACCCAAATTGTAGTCATTCATATTGGATTTAAAAGTCAAGATGTAAATCTAGATTTGTCCCAAAATGTAGACACATACTTAAATCCATGTCAACATGTCTAAATAAAAAACAAACCATTCCAGATATTTTTGGAAAACATTGGTATACATGTATGTTCCAGATCTATGTAAACACAATGCAGACATACAATTTACCGGATCTTATCACACTCATCGCACACTCTATCTTACAGATCATTACAAGACATAAAGGGTATGCAAACATATCCAATGCAATCTTAAATACATTCAAATCCAAACAACATATCCACTCACCATTGCAAAGAAGGGTGAAAATAGTAAACACCATATTGTGATTACATACCTCTTTTCAGATTCAAAGGTATTGGGAAAACAATAGATCCACTCACCATTGCAAAGAAGGGTGAAAATCGCAAACACCAGATCATGATTACATACTTGTTTTCATATTCAAAGGTATTGGACAAACACTCCTTCATACACATGCTGAGATTGATCCAAGATTGAATTCATTCATGAGAGGGAAGAACCCAGTGTCTATCATCAGTGTTTTCCTACATATCATAGATCTTAGTTCGGATCGCATTCCATATTTTGCTTTGGCCCTATTTCAACATAGCCATCAGATCAAAAGGTTGGAAAAAATCTCCTCCCATCTTCAACAGCCAGCTCTGGAAGCAGGTTGTTAGCCTCCAGCTCCAGTTCCGATTCGTACGGCCCTACAAACCTAACATTGTTAGCGCAATGGTGAATGGCCACAACGGGCCTATGAGGACTTCCTGTTATCATTTCTATGCAATTGTCACTAGATTCTCTGTCAAACTTCTCCTGGATATTGTTATCTCTACAATGCCCATATACACATGCGCCAACAAACTTTCCACACTCAAATGCGAAGTTTTGGAATGTCGTGACATCTTCTAAACTTGGGTTCTTAAGAAGATCTAATATTCCTCAACATTTTATTCCTCTCGCAGGTCTCGGCTCATCTTCCGTCTATATTGAAGAGCAAAAATCCCCACTTCATTTGGCTCCTCCTTCCTCGAGTTTTGCCTTCCTACTCCACCACCTACACACTAAATAACAAGAACCCTTCTTGAAGGGGCCAAGTGGTGCAACTGAGCTTCCATGTGTTTGTGTTTACTCTCCATCAAGGGACAGATGGAATTTTTTTTCCAACAAGGGAACCATTTTCTCAATCCTCTCGAGGAGAGATGGCACCACCCACTCAACATTTATTAAATTTTCCCCATGCCATGGTTTCTTTCCAATAGATCCTTCCTGTTCACCTCAAATAATTACTTTGGTTTAGCTCTTAAAAATAATGATAGGATTCACTTTATTTTTTTCCCTTTTTCATATATATATATATATATATATATATATATGCATGCATGTCATTATCTCCTAGATTTTTACGTTCATATATATATTTCTTTATGTATTAGGGAACTAGACATGTCTTCTTAAAAATAAAAATGAACTTAGTCTTAGCTTAATAACTTTTAAACATAAGAATAATATTACAGGGGTATAGCGCTTCACTCTCCTAGCGTGGTGTGTTCTTATTATTCATAACAATAGGCTGAGGGTTTCCACCCACATAGCCATTTAGTTCAACCATAGTACCTTAAATCAACTTCATATTTCATTAAACTAAGACTTGGTTATGATACGTCTTTTCGACATCGATACCTTATATGTACATAAAGTTAATTCTTGTTTACTAAATGTCGTGTTCATTCATAATTTGATGAGCATGTAAACATATATTTAGTTATGGTAATTAGTTTCCTTTTTCTACCTCATTATCATCATGACGATGCCAGGTTAAGCTTTAGTAGATCCCCAAAGCTTTGGTAGCTATTATCCTTCCCCCTGGTGAATTCATCCACAATCATCATTTTTTAGTCATGCATGCTTTCAGTCAGGCGATTTCAGTCAGGCGATTCAATAGATATTCAGATCCAAACAACAAATCCACTCATCATTGCAAAGAAGGGTGAAAATTGCAAACACCATATTGTGATTACATACCTATTTTTGGATTCAAAGGTATTGGACAAATAACAGATCCACTCACATTTGCAAAGTAGGGTGAAAATTGCAAACACCAGATCATGATTACATAACTGTTTTTGGATTCAAAGGTAATGGACAAACAATCCTTCATACACATGCTGAGATTGATCCAAGATTCAATTCATTCATGAGAGGGAAGAATGCAAAGTCTATCATCAACGTTTTCCTACCTATCGCATATCTGAGCTCGGCTCATCTTCCATATTTTGATTTGTCCCTATTTCAACATAACTACCAAATCGAAAGGTTGGAAAAAACATCCTCCCATCTTCAACAGCCGGCTCTGGAAGCAGGTTGTTAGCCTCCCGCTCCAATTCCGATTTAGACGACCATGCAAACCTAGCAGTGTTGGCGTAATGGCGAATGGTCACAATGGGCCTTTGATGCTTCCCCATTATCATTTCTCTGCATTTGTCACTAGATTCTCTGTCCAATTTCTCTTGGTTATCGTTATCTCTACAACGCCCATATACACGCGCACCAACAAACTTTCCACACATGTATGCGAAGGTTTGGAATTTGGTGAGCTCATCTAAAATTGGGTTCTTTAGAAGATCTGATATTCCTCAACATTTTCTTCCTCTCGCAGGTCTTGGATCATCTTCCATCCATAAATAAGAGAAAAATCCCCACTATGTTCGGCTCCTCCTTCCTCATGTTCTGCCTTCCTACTCCACAACCTACATAATAAATAACAAGAGCCCTTCTTGAAGGGGCCAAGTGCCACAACTAAGCTTCCATGTGTTTGTGTTTACTCTCCATCAAGGGACAAATGGAAATATTTTTCCAACAAGGGAACCATTTCCTCAATCCTCTCGAGGAGAGATGGTGCCACCCAGTCATCATTTATTAAATGTTCCCCATGCCACGATTTCTTTCCAAGAGATCCTTCCTATTTGCCTCAAATAATTACTTTGGTTTAGCTCTTAAAAATAATTATAGGATTCACTTTATTTTCTATTAATATATATATATATATATACTTGTTCAAAAATTATATTCTTCCATTTTTTTAAAAAAAAATATATATATATATATATTTATCCATGCATGTCATTATCTCCTAGATTTTTACGTTCATATATATATTTATTTATGTACTAGGGTACTAGACATGTCGTCTTAAAAATAAAAATGAAATTAGTCTTAACTTAATAACTTTTAAACATAAGAATAATATTATAGGGGTATAGCGCTTCACTCTCCTAGAGAGGTGTGTTGTTATTTTTCATAACAACATGCTGAGGGCTTTGACCCACATAGCCATTTAGTTCAACCATAGTACCTTAAACCAACTTCATATTTCATTAAACTAAGACTTGGTTTCGATACGTCTTTTCAACATCGATGTACCTTATATGTACATAAACTTATTCCGTGATTACTAAATGTCGTGTTCATCCATAATTCGATGAGCATGTAAAATACATTTACTTATGGTCATTAGTTTCCTTTTTCTACCTCATTGTCATCATGGCAACACTGGGTTAAGCTTTACTAGATCCCCAAAGCTTTGGTAGCTATTATCCTTTCGCCCTAGTGAATTTGTCCTCAATCATCATTTTTTAGTCATGCACGCTTTCAGTCTCCTAACATTTTTAATTTCACTTATAGCTTGATGAGTCTAGGATTAGTACTTATAGTGTTTTTCACTTACACTTTTCCATTTGCAGTTGCGTACTAAGGGGATTTTACAAACAATATAAAACCTTACCTTAATATATTTGTAATAATACTAAGAAACTTAAATCAAATGATGATGAATGTTATACTTTAAAATAAAATAAAATAGAAGATAATATAAATAATAAAATAAGTTAATATTTTTAATTGAGATTATTTGAATATTAAGAAGTTTGTATTCAGATTTATCTTTTATTTTTCATTATAAAGAAATTAAGAGTGATTTTATAAATAATGAGTAAATAAAGACTTAATTCCAAACCTATGAAGTGGGAAATAGATTAATACTACTTGTTAAATAAATTTGTATTAATAATGCCTATATACTATATTGTTATTATTTTCCTTATTAAATAGAAACTTGTAATCACAAAAACCTTTTTTTTTTTTTTTGTAAGAAAGAGAATCTATTATAATACAAAAATGTTACAAGGTGTGGCTGAACCACCGGTTGATGGAGCTTGACCGTCATCCCAAAAAGGACCCTTCTTAAAATTGTCTGTTACTGCAAACCAACCCAAGTCAAAGATCAGGCTTGAAAGAGCCTGATCCTGCTTACCACCCAAAAAAATGGTGTCTTCCACTTCTAAGTCTCGGATAGAACCATTATTGCCATAATCACAATACAGAGCCCCAACATCCCAAGAACAAGAAGATCCATTAAGGCATACATGCATAAATCCAGAAATACATTCTAGAGCCTACAGACCCTTTACAGACTTTTCTAGAAACAAAAAGAGCCTTTATGACCTTCATATAGTTTTGAGAAACATTGAACTACAAAATAAACCATAACCAAGGGAACATCATTAATCCAAACCAGGAGCAGCTCAATGCAGATAAACAAAGTGGCTTAGAGAGCTGTCAAAACCAGTGCCCACTAACTCCCAGCCTCCTGGGGAGGCTGCATGGCAGAGGCTGGGGAGTTTGCCAGCGTTTGACCTGGGTTCGATGCTTCAGCTTCTGGATTGACTAGAAAATTTTGGGCTATCTATTCCAGCAAGTGGAAACCTGCAGCGCTCTCCTGTTGGCCTCTACGAATTGTGTCCATCACCTCACGGATGCCATGGGCCATTTGAATTTTAGCTTGAATATCTCTGGCTAACAGAATTCGCGTAGACCAAAACGGGCTTGGGATCAGTGGGAAGCCCATAATCGATACAAATTTGCGGAGTAGATCAATCTCCCTGATTGCTATGGAAGCCTCGACAGCTATGGGTATTCCAACCATATACTGGTCCCCCCAGTTAAAGGGTGCTACATCTAGCATTCCCCCTTCTTCGGCATAGAATACTCTGCCGCATCGGCAAGCACCTCACCGGGGTTACCCCTTCTATTAGAACCTCATGCTCTGGACCAAACCCTCCATAATCTTGGCATAATGGAAACTCTCGGCCAGACAGAAGATAACACTCGGAAGGAATAAAGAAGATTAGATAAGAGTAGGGCCTCCGACATATGAGCATATATAGGTCATGCTGATACCGATGACAAATTCTCGTAGCCACCTTCCTTAACTCTCCCATGTCCTATCATAATGTCCTACCCCTTGCCACACTTGATCCAATCTCTCCTCCTTTGTGAGCGATTCACGACCGTAAGTTTTACAACATGCCAAATGATACGATCCTCCAGTAGAGAGATCAATCTATCATTATCCATGGCAGGTTAAGTACCTGTACTGCGAACCTCCCTCATTCCCACAGATCCTTCTTTAAGACTTCCTTCGCAGTGTTTGTAAAGCCTCTCATTCCGCTCATGATGGAGGTTGTCAAGCTTGGAATCCACGTGCTCCATACCTGGGCCATGTGTAGGGCAAAGATAATCGGAAGAGAACCGCTTAGTGAGATAGACCTTACCATAACACAACTAGCGATCAGGAAGTTCCCTGTCCTGCACCTTATTTTGATTAAACTGAGGTGGGCCCACCTGAGAAATCGACACATCGTCTTCGTGCTGCCTCTCCAATCGAAGCCATCTGGAATTCTCATGCAGAATGTGGAGCACTTTTCCTTGCGTCCTCATCCACCAAATTGTAGTAGTTTCCCCAGATTTGCTGGGTTTTCTTGTCATCCTCTTTTGTCTCTGCATGGAAAGAAAACTCGCTTTCCACTCCAGCGTTAGCCAATGCATCTGCCACCCTGTTCTCTTCCCTCTTGACATGCGTTAACAAGAAAGCTTCCTCTCCACTGAGGATTTGACTGAGGGTATGTAACCTACTTTCCCATCTCCAGTTTTTAGAAACCTAATTTGGGACATAAGGGATCCTGCCTGTAGTTTGCGAGCTATGTTTATTATGATCTGGGACTCTCCTTCCACCACCAAAGGAATTTTTCCATATTTCTTTGCCCAGATCAGGACGTTGATCAAACCTTCTAGTTCAGCCATATTGTTCGTATTTGATCCTATAGAACCCCAGAATAGGTTAAGGATGATTCCTCCCGAGTTTCAGATCACACCACCATATCCAGCTAGGCCTGGATTACCTTTGGCCACCCCATCAATATTGAGTTTGAAGGCTCCTGCTGGAGCGGGATTCTAGATTAGTGGGTTGGAGACTTGCATCGAACACGGATGAGCAATCGCATTGTCTGGAGGTAATTTTGAAAACCTAAAAGCCCGTAGAATACTACTTTCATTTCTTTTTGCTGCAAATTCCTCCTACGTCCAAGATTGCAATGTTATAGTTTCTTTCATATGGGTTTCAATGGAGTTCCATATTTCTTCGAGTTTCCTTGCCTTGTTCTTGAATATCTGTTTATTTCTAGTTTTCCATATTACCCAAATTGTAAAGCCAAGGAAAAGTTCCCACATTCGGTTTACTATTTTTTTTTTGAAGCTATTGAGGGGCCATTCCACTATTGTGATGTCCGGCCTTCCCCTATGTTTGCTATCTCTTCTAAAGATCGACGTCCCCTTCTCCCACAAAGAGTTGGCAATCCTGCACTCATCTAGTAGATGATTGATAGATTCATTCTTTTCTTCACACATGGGGCAACGGGATGTCCCGTGAAAACCTCTAACTTGAAGCTTGTCCCATGTTAGAATACGACGCTTTATGACAAGCCAGCAGACAACCGATATTTTGGGCCACCACCCACCCTTCCAAATTTTAATCCATTTGGCTTCTGGGGAAATGTGTATGGTTTCCATTAACAAGCCTAAGGCTTCTTTTGGATTGAAGTTGCCAGTGTTTGAATATCCCCATATTAGCTTGTTGGGCTCCTCGCTCTTGGAGAACCTTTTCTTGGAAAGCTCTACTATGAAGTTTTTGATGTCTTCTCCTAGTGACTTGTCTTGCCACCATCATTTTCCCTTCCATCTTCTTACCCTCTGGTCTGAATTGTTGTTATCCCAGAACTCCGCTACTTTATCTGTGGGGTTATTTTAGATGAAAGAGTGTAAAAGAGGGGTGTCTTCCCCACAGATAATAGCTAGTTCTTGGTTCAGAGCTTCACTTGAAAATCTTGTTGTTTGGTCGTTGCGAACTTCCCAGAAGCTGTGTTTTTGAACCAGACCCATGTTTTCTTGAGCGGTCTTCCATATGCTATATCCTGGAAAGTATTCCTTGAACCTAACTAAGGAATTATCTGGCCAGTAAGGCGCATATTTCAAATGCCATAGTTTGGCCCATGGCTCGTCGTTGTATTTCACCCATCTCCACCAAATTTTGGCACTCATCACTTTGTTGTTATTTAGAGGGTCTCTGATGCCCAACTCATCCATACCCTTCGGGATGTATATGGTTTGCCAATCCACCAGAGGCCATTTTCTATTATCTTTTGATCCCCCCTAGAGGAAATTCCTTTGTATGTTCCTGATTTGTTTAATGATGGATTTTGGGGTAGCCAATACTGAGAAAAGATACATGGGCATAGCCTACAATATTGACTTCACCAAGATGAATCTGCTAGGAAAATTAAGAGCTCTGAAGGTCCATAGACTAAGTTTTCTGTTAATTTTGTCTAACAATTCTTTCCGCGAGACCTATTTTATGGTTGACTCTGCCATAGGAGCTCCAAGATACTTCGAGGGGAAGCTTCCTTCTGAAAATTCCAGTATCCTTAGGATGTTTCTCTTAGTAATCCTAGGAGTATTGAAGAAATAGGTCTAAGATTTCTCCTTGTTTGTTTCCAGGTCGCTAGCTTCAAGAAATGTATTCATATAGTCTTTGATTCCCCTTGCTTCTTGAACAGAGGGTGGGACCATCAGCATATTGTCATCCACGAACTGTTGGTGGGTTTGGGGATCCATTCCATCCATGAGGGACAAACCATGGATTTTTTTCTTGGCTCTCCTATTCTTTAGAAGTATTCCCAGCCCTTCAACTGCAATGATAAAGAGGAATGGGGAGAGGGGATCTCCCTGTCTTATTCCTCTGGTTGCATTGAAAGGGCTTGAGGGAGAGTCGTTAACCAGAATAGAAAAAAAAAGCAAAGGAGACCATGTTCATGATCCAGTTATTCCACTCTTCTGCAAATCCAAATGCTTTTAAAATGCCACCCAAAAATTTCCAGTTCAATTTATCATAGGCTTTAGATAGATCGAGTTTCAGAAGCATACTTGGAGACCTGGTTGCTTTGAGGGAGTGGATGGTTTCATGGACTAGAATAATACCATCCAATATTTTTCTGCCTTCCACAAACCCAGGTTACTCCGGTGAAATGATAAGAGGAAGGATGGGTTTTAGCCGATTAGCTATTACCTTTGAGATGATTTTATAGATAACATTGCATAGGGAAATCGATCTAAGTTTGCTTGGGTCTTCGGTTCTGATTTCTTTTGGTATGAGAGCTAGGAAAGTCGAAATGAGAGCTTTGAGAATGCTCCCTGATTTCCAAGAGGCCTCCACTAGGTCCACTATTTCATATTTCATCCAGTTCCAGCTAGCATGGAAGAAATTTGTGGTGAAACCATCTGGCCCCAATGCTTTGTCTTTGGCCATTTGATTCACCGCAATTTCCACCTAAACCATCTCAATAGATTTGCAAAGAATTTGATTGTGATCCTCTGAGATGAGCTTGGGGATGTGACTAAACACCTCTCTTTGAGCTTCTTCCCTGCCTCTATCTGGTTCCTGTAGGATATTAGCAAAGTATGAGTTTAATGTGATCTCCAAATCCTCTTGGGTTTCGGCGATGCTTCCATCTTCTTTCTTCAGTCTATCCATCCTATTACCCTGTCTATGTTGGATGGTTGCTTTATGAAAGAAGCCGGTGTTGTGTTCCCATTCTTGGAGCCATTTAATGCGTGACTTCTGGCTCCAGAAGACTTCCTCTTGTCTTTCTCTTTGATTAAATTCCTGCAAGAGGGTATTTTCCTGAAGTCTTAGATCCTTAATGCAGCCACTGTTCATGACTTGAGACTGAAGATGTTGAATCTTGATCTCTAAAGCCTACTTTTCTTGAAATATATTGCCAAAGGATTCCCTGTTCCATTTTTTGATGCATTCTTTGGGGTGTTTGAGCTTCTATTGGAATTGAAACATGCAGGTTCCCCTGATTGGGGGGGAGTTTTCCCACTAGTCTTTAAGTTTCTCTTTGAACTCTGGCTGGAGGAGCTAGAATTTTTTGAAATGAAAAGGTCTATGGGGGTTGACTCCAACATTTTCCCATTCTAAAGTGATAGGCCAGTGATCCAATCTTGCCATAGGAAGGACGACCACTCTAAGAATGCCTCCTGCCATCATGACCGATTCTGATAGAAAGAATCTGTCTAGTCTGCAAGTGATTCCTCTTTCCCATGATTGTTTATTATTCCACGTGAAGATACCATTGGAAGTTCTAACATCAATCAGGTCCAAATCCGAGATAGTGGTATTGAACATAGTACTAGCAGAGTTTAAGCTACGAATACCTCCTTTTTTTTTCCTCAAGGTTTCTTATCAGGTTAAAGTCACCTCCGATAATCCATGCTCTATTCTGAACTAAAGTTTTAAGTTCAGAGAGAGAATCAATGAATGCCTGCTTCTAATCCGCCTTCGGGGGACCATAAACATTGGTGATGATTCCTCTAATTCTGGTACCGAGAATGTGAAAATCAACCGAAATTGAACAATCGGTGGTAAAGAAACCTAATAAGGTCACCATACAAGGATTCCACATAATTCCCAGGCCCCCTTCCACCCCTCTGGCATCGATGGCCATAGTTTCACAACCCTTCCACACTTTTTGGGTCATTTTTTCTAAATCTTCTCCCGAGCATTTAGTTTCTTGAAGGAAGACGATCCCAGACTTTTCCTTGTCAATTCTTCTCTTTATAAGGCGCTTCTTCAGTGTGTTGTTACAACCTCTGATATTCCAGGTTGTAAACTGCATTGAGAAGGATTAATTGGAGGGGGAAAGGGTTGCATCTATGGTTGGATATTGCCCTGACGCAACCAGTTGTTCTCCTATTGCTTTGATTCTCTAGACATTGCTTGGTCTTCCTCTTTTATCTTTCTTTGAGTTTTTCCCTTTCCCTTCTATGACTTTGAGAGATTCCATCACAACTCCTAGGTTATTCGCATTCTTGGCTTGAATGATTGCTTTTTCTAGAAGAGACACTTGCTGCGGGGGAATTTTTGCTGGATATTTATCAAAGCAAGCACCTTCCAATCTGTCCAAATCTAGGTCCCCTATTTCCATGTCTTTAGTAGAAACTTCCCTTGATCCTGAGTCTTTCTAAGGATCCTCAGGTCGGTTCAAAGGAATTCCATCCATGGTTTTAGTTGGAACTGGGTTCTTGTCATCTCCTTGCAGTTCATTATTATTTTCCCCCTGCTGTTTACTTGGAATTTTTTCCATCGTAGCTTCATTTGGTGCCTTGACAGTTTTGGTTGCCTGGTCTTCCTGAAGGGTAGTGAATCAGTTCTGAGTCTGCACCCTTTTGTGGGATTCCAAGCCAGATGTCTTTCTGGCTTGCCTTTTCTTCTTTTGAATCTTGGTGAATCCTTCCGCATCCTAACTTTCTTGATCTTGTTTCCCTCCTAGTTTTTTATTTTGGGGGCAATCTCTAAACAAATGCCCATGTTCATGGCATCTCCTACATCTGAATGGGATCTACTCATAGTCAATGGCTTGGAACCAATCCTCATCTTCCCAGGTTAACTCTATTCCCTCTGGTAGGTCTCTTGAAATGTCCAAGTATATGCATATCCTGGCATATGAAATGTATTTTCTCTGTCTTGTTTGTTCAAAGACTTTGATAAATGTCCCTAGAGAATCTCCTATGTCTGTTAATATTTCTTCCTTCCAGTATTCTGAAGGAAGGGAGTACATTCTGATCCATATTGGTGCAATTGTCAGATTTTCTTTGTTTGGATCAAATCTCTCTTTCAAGACACCAGTCGAGTTGAAGAAGTAGGGACCATTCTCAAATATTTTAGTTTTGTCCTCTTCGTTGAAGAAAATGATGGTGAAGAAACCTTTAGCTCCCAATTGTAGATCATAGTTCCCTTGGGGTTTCCACGTTGAGTTTATCCATCCTACCAGCATCTTCTTAGTGGGCTAGATCCCTAGGAATTTTCCTATGAGAGCCCTTTCCTTCATGTATTGTATTTCCTCCCTGACTCTGTCTAATGTGATCTGAAGTCATGGAATCATCTTGGACTTTGAGACGCACTGTCCTGTCCTTTTTGATCCCTGGTTAGCTACTTCCTCTTTTCTTGTTCCATTGCACCCTTCCCCATCCATGTTAGTTGGTTGAGCATTGAGAACTGCTTTTCCTTTGTCCTTTTCTGATTCTGCTATGGTTGACTCTGCCTCCATAGCTTCAGGCCTTCCTCGGTCCCTCTTCCCCCGGGGAGGAGCAGGAACCATCTCAAGAATTGCTGACGCACCTCCACCGACCTTCTGGGCCACCAGAAACCCTTCAAACATTCACCGTACACTTGGCACTTGTTACAATCCTGATCACAAAAAGCTTTGGATATTGCATATTTTATATTTATAGAAACATAATGTGCCAATGCCATTCTTTTTTTCGTTGGGAAAACCGTAACAATTTTTACTTTTTGATATTATGAATGGATTAAGAGGATAAACATTTTCAGAAGTCAATAAATGATTGGATGTAATTATACCATCTTGGTCTATCAATATCATAACCTCTTTCAACTAGTTATCACAATTATAGTAATAATGTTTATTTTTTAAATTATATAAATAATTTAAACCATATTAATTGAGTTTAGCTTGAGTAGTTGTAAAATGATGAAATGAAATGTTGTCAATAATCTAAAATTTACCTTCATCATTATTCTTCAAATAAAAAATAGCTATATTACTAAGAATAAAACTAAATCATATAAATAATATAATATATAAATAAATAAATAAAACAATTTTTCTCAATTAAAAAAATACAATTCTATTAAGCTTTATATCTAATAATACATTAAAAAAAACATTTTCCTTACACTTATTATTTTTTACTAATAAACTTGATTAAAAATTGAGATAAGAGATCATTCAATATAATTTAACATTTTATATATATAATATTATATTTTAAATATCGTAAAGAAATTTACATTATCATTATATATTTTAGTGCGGTGTGTATCTAAACAAATTATAATCTATCAATATACAAATAGCTAGTTTTATAATAAACTTGATTAAAAATTGAGATAAAAGATCATTCAATATAATTTAACATTATGTATATATATAATATTATATTTAAATATCGTAAAGAAATTTACATTATCATTATATATTTTAGTGTGGTGTGTATTTAAACAAATTATAATCTATCAATATACAAATAGCTAGTTTTAAATATTTAAACAATTTTGATTTTAACAAAATCTACATGCAAGGAAAATTGATTTAATCTCTTTCATTTTATATTTGTCATTATTTAAAATTAGTTATATTACATCTTAAATTCTCTTTCAATGTTAAAAGTTTCAGTTTTTTAGTTTAAAATATTTAAACAATTTTGATTTTAACAAAATCTACATGAAAGGAAAATTGATTTAATCTCTTTCATTTTATATTTGTCATTATTTAAAATTAGTTATATTACATCTTAAATTCTCTTTCAATGTTAAAAGTTTCAGTTTTTTAGTTTTATGTGAAAACAGACTATATCATTAAAAGAAATCATGATTGTACATTAACTTTTTTTTTAATTTCATACATGTGGAGAATTAAATAACTTTTTTTTTAATTTTTAAAGCATATTTACATTAAATTTCATTTTCATAATTTTGCAACATTATTAACCTTCAAAATTTATTAACTCATCAAAATTATAAAAATTAAAATAAACCAAAATAAATACAAAAATAAATAAATTAATTGTTTAAGAAAATAACTAAATAAACAAAAATGATTCAAAACAATTATAACATTAATTTTTTTCATCATTACGATTTTAGCAATTTATAAAAGCTTCGGTGTTTAGAAATAACTTATGGAATATGATAGAGGTGTTTAAGTTCATTTTAAATTGAGAGTTGTTGCGATAAGGTTATATGAAAAGGTCATTTCCAAGTTTAAGAATAATGAGGAGTGGAAAATTGATATAAGTTGCAATATTGGAGTTAAACAAATAGATCGGTACAATCTTAGCTATGATAGTTATCATCCTCCGAATAGCAAGGCGACCTGGTGATCTCGGTAAGAAATTAAGAATTCTTAAAGATTTTTTCTTGAACATGGGTATGATTGTTAACACTGACAAGACAAAAATCATGCCTATAAAATCTAAGAAAGACACCTATGCATATTTTATTTATGATAATATAAATCTAGAGGAAGTGACTTCTTACAATTGTATCAGAATTAATATTCATCGGAGGCTTAATTGGAACTATAGCATTGAAAAAATGATTAATGGAGGGTGGAAAGCTTATTTTGGTCTTGAAATTAACTGTAAATCAGCCAATCTGGTCATGTGGGATAAAATAAAGTTCCTCTTTGAAAGTATTGTCATCCCTATTATCTTGCATGGTTGTGAAGTGTGGAGGTGAAGCATTTCTAGAGAATCTTTGAGGAAGATTGAGTAAATCCAAAAGTGGCTTATAACTTATAAACTCAAAATTAAAAGTAATACACCTTATCCTATTCTCCTCATAGAAGTGAGTCTTTCCCCCATCGAAAGCATGGCTATGATCGGGGATAAATTTAGGGGCGAATTTTAGCCCAGTGGGCGAATTTTAGCCCAGTGGGCTATTTTTCCATGTTTTTCTCCCAAAAAAGATTCCCCATTTTGCATTTTTTGAAGCCCTGTTTCACCCAATTTTAATGGGGTAAAATGTTTTCACCCTAAAAATAGCCAAATTATTATATAAACGATATAAAATCCTTGGAAATTAAAATATTTTTTGAAAAATATCGCCAATCATTTTATAGTTAGTGTTTTAAGAATTGGTAATGTTCACCAACATTTATACACTTTTAAATAAGTATGGTTCCTTAAAATCATCCCTGGCTATGACTAGGTACCTAATGTACAAGCATAAGATAATTGACTTGGGAAATGGGCACAAGAGATTCACCTTATTGACCAATACCGTATCACATTCATTCATAAAGGGGGGTTTTCAAAATATGAAAAATAAGGTCAATATATTATAGGTATTGGGGATCCGTGGAGTAGGGTATGGGGGTTTTATAAGTATTAGGGCATATAAAAAGAGGTATCTAGTAAAAATAGGGAATATCTCTTAAAAGTAGGGTTTTTTTAATTAGAAATATGTATTGGGAGGGGAGCTCAACAAAATGCTTTTGGTAGGTATTTTCAATATCTATTGAAATTAGGGGTATTCTTTAATATCCCATGAATGAAGGAGCTATGTATATTTTCAATGAGTGAAGACCCTACAGAAACTAGAGACTTCCTAATTTTTTGTTAAACTCAAGTGAAAACCAACTACGCCTCAAGCGGTGTTGGTGTAAAGATACCGTGGCTTGGTTAAACCATTGAGGCATTAATGCAAACCATTTTGCACAACATTGATAATGCCAAAAATATTATTACTTCTAAGTTTAAACAGAAATTGTGGTGTGAGGAAAATTTAGAGGTTAAAAAAAAATTAAGATACTATAAGGAGGTCATCAATCCTAACTTGGAAGATCAGAAGTATCTCTCGTTAGTAATTAGCTCACTGAAGAAAATTAATATAGCCAAGATTAGAATGAACTCTCATGAACTCCATAATGAAACATGACGTTGGTTTTTTCCTAAAACTCAATGGGAGGAAAGGGTTCTCCATCTGTGTGAGTCTATGGGCATTGTGGACATTGCGGATTAAAATAATTTCTCTTAGAGTGCCCTACTTAGAGTCACATTAGATGTGAGTTTCATAGTATTTGCTACAATACAAACCTTTATAACCTCCTAACTATCCAAAATTATAGTGAGCTTGGAAAGCTTCTTGGCAAGTTTTTTTTGAACAAAGGAACAAGATTTTAAAGTAAACCAAGTATCGTCCTTCTTAAGGTCGAATAGACCAAAGTTAGTTCCAGTGGATACTAATTATCATCATCATCATCATCAAATGAAGATGAAAAATACAAATTATAATAGGATAACCACATTACAATGAAATATTGATGCTAAAAATACAAACTATAATAGGAAAACACATTACAATGAAATCTTAGTGCTATCACGTGGATTGAAAGTTGAGCACTTTGTTAAAAACATACAAGAATATAGAAAAAAAAACTAGGTTTATCTTAAATAAATACCAAAATAAGTTAATAATCATTGAAGCTTATGTAAATTTGGTTAATGGAAAAGAATTATAATAGGAAAAAATAAGAATAAAAAGATAAATAATTAATTAAATAATAATAAATAAGAGTTAATAAAAAAATAAATTGCTTAATAAGGTTTATGAGGAAATAAATGTTAATGAAATTGTACATTGAAATTAGATTGGATTGGAAATACATTAAAATAAATAATCAAGCAACTAATAATTTAATAAAATAATAATAATGAGATAAGTGATAACAAGATTAAAAAAAAAGAAAAAAAAAAGAGGGTAACACATTTAACCACAGAGGGAAATGGATCATAAATGTAGGAAATAGAAGTGAAATATTAAAATAAGACATAAGATATCAATGGATGTGAGATTAAGTTACAAAGATAACCAACATAAGAGATCAATGAATGTGAGATTAAATAGCAATAATAACCAGATTGGGAAGAGATGATAAGAACATTAACTTACAATAAGTTGGGTGTCCATAGATTTAGAGAAATATTTATTAGAGAAAAGATAATACATGATGGATTTCCAAAACTCGCTTAACTTGTATCCATCATCTCAATTTAAAGTTGTTTGAGATGCTTTTCTAGTTCATAACTTCTTTGATGACACTATATAAATAAGGAGGGGTTGATGCTAAGAATTTGGATGACACTATATAAATAAGGAGGGGTTGATGCTAAGAATTTGGCTGGCTACAAGTATAGAGAGTTTTAGAGCTCTAATTTAGATTAATTTAGCTATTAATTAATAGATTAAGCCTAGTTATTTTTATCTTAACATAAACCTATAAACCTATAACATATAAATAAATGATGAAAGTGTCTATTTAAAATATTAAAACACAAAACTTAATAATAAAAAATAAGTACAATATGACAAAATGTTTAAACTATCAAAATATACACTCTAAACTAATAAAAATAATTGATACTTAATTAACAACCACATCATGCTACATAATTATAAACCCAACATTAACCAGTTTAAAATATAATTCCTTCAATAATATCATTAAATTCATAACAATATCATAAAGAACATAATTGTAATATCATAAAACTCATAACATAATAGGAAATCGGTCCATACATAATATATACAAAACTCATAAATAATAAGAAATTACATAATACTTATAATAATATACAAAAGTCATAACGTAATGGTAGGAAATCGGTCCTTACATAATATATACAAAACTCATAAATAGTATGAAATTACATAATACTTGCAATAATATAGAAAAGTCATAAATAATAAGAAATCTGTCCAAACATACTATTTGTAATTTGTAATTTGTGATGGAACGATTTCCCTAGGCAATTTGGCAGAACTTTGCAAAGCAAATTACGGCCATAAACACTTAAACAAAATTTCTCATTCACATTCATCGAAACATATTTAAGAAACTACAAAATTAATCGTCAAGAGGCACATGGTTGACCAGAATTTTGGTTATCTGGTCCTTTACTTTTTTGTCAGAGATGGAGAAACCGTCTCCATATTTGTAGAGAAACTGAATTCGTCGTGCTACATTGAAACTGAACTTCTTGCAACACAACGGTATACTGTCCTGCTTCATAAGCTCCTTGTTCAATTTCTCAAGGTATTAATGAAGGATTCCTTTCATGTGATTTCAAGCATTTTCCACTGTAGATTCTGGAGTCTCTTTCATTTTCCATTGTATTTTCTGGATTCTGGCTCTTTTTTTTCTACCTTCAAATTGCTAAGCAGATAATATTGACTGTGCCAACCCAAATTTTGGATGTGAGAAAAATCTACCCAGATTACTGGACCACTTATGTTTCACAACTTCCTATGTTTCATATAACATATAGCCATACACTTAATTTTCACAACTATTTTAACATATAGACATAGACAGTTGACTGTCACTTTTTTTTAACGACTTATTTAATATATTGCCATACACAGCTACTTATAAACGGTTCGGTTCATCAGGGTCATTTGTATTCCTCAATAGGCACTTGATCGACCAGAATTTTGGTTATCTGGTCCTTTACTTCCTTGTCAGAGATGGAGAAACCGTCTCCGTATTTGTAGAGAAACTGAATTCCTCGTGCTACATTGAAACTGAACTTCTTGCAACACAACGGTACACTGTCCTGCTTCATAAACTCCCAATTCATTTCCTCAAGGGATTGATGAAGGATGCCTTTTATGTGATTTAAAGCATTTTCCGTTGTAGATTCTGGATTGTCTTTCATATAACACTCTATACTTGAAGCTAGCTCCCCGCGTTCCTTCTCGTCCTTTCATTGCGATAATTGAAGACAAACGAGGATTCAGAACTTTGTAAATTATGAGTATTTCGTTATGCATTCGATCTTGTGTAAACGCTCTTAAAAATAATCAAAATTTAGATGCTAAATACCTCGAAATCTCTTAAGTCGTCGGCGAGTCTGGCCGTCAATTCTGAGAGCTCCTGGATCTTGGATGGAGAATGTATCTGCTCCAGAATGTTGTTAGGGAGAAGCTCACCCAGCAAAAGAAGCGGAGTCAATTTTATAATACACTGTGCTGAGCTAGCGCAGGCATTCTTGATGTACTCATTGAACGTGGGCACATGTCCAGTTGCTATCCATTCCGCTTCTTGCAGATACGCCTCAAGATATCGCTTCCACTAACCACGTAACCATTCAAAGTAAATACCAGCTTGCTTTCTACGACATCTTATTTAAAACAAAACAAATGTTCCTAAAGTTTTGCACGTCCATTTAAAAAAAAAAAACGTAATATATATATATATATATATATATATATATATATCAAAAAGCCCTTAGACACAATAAATTGATTTCATAATTCTGTAAATCTCATTCAAACTAATCCCTCTGTAAAACAGTAAGACACATACACTATCTTTTAATATGGCTGTCATATCCCGACCTTGCTCTTTTAGGACTTCAACAGCCAATTCATTTGCTGTATTGAAGAAGAACTGGACTGCAACCCTTATGCTCTCTGGAAGGTCATCTATGAACGAAATATCCCATCTGAAGATGACACCAACAATAGTAAAAATGAAAAAATTCTAGTTATATAACAGGCGCATAACATATATCATTGGAATATGCTGAGAAATCAAATGTCAATTTGCACAATATGATCTATATAGTTTGAATTCACCGTCTCACTCCCTCTGTGACGGCTTTGAGTTCGTCCAACTTTCCGTGAGTATCATAGAGGTCATCCAGAACAGTTGCCAGGGTAGATAATTTTGTGAGGGCAATTCTGCTTTGAGAAAATTGGGGCTCGTAAATGCCTGTAACCGCCCAAAGATAAAGTTCCACGTGACGCTCCCGATAGAAATTCTGATGCGCTATTTCTGAGGCTCTCCACCACCTACGAAGGACATTATCATCTCTAATCACTATATCTTTCTGTCACCAAAGCTAAATTTATTTATTTTAATACCACCTGATCTAAGAATGGATATATTTATTTGTCCCCTAAACAGCTTTGTCGAGATCTTTCGTTAGGAGATTAGGAGAGTTGAATTATTGAACTCCATATATATATATGAACTAAAGTACATGAAAACGGCAAGTATCAATCACTACCTTGTAATAAGCTTTAATTCTTTCTGATATGTGCACTGCAGAATATTGAACTCCAATTTGGCTAATTCCAAAAGCTTTTGATTGATTTCCGACCTAATAAAATTGGCAAAACGGTTTAGTGAATGAATGGCGCAGTAACAATTCTTGATAGTTGAATGTAAAATCGGATATATTAATAATAAGATAAGTTCCTAATTATATTACTTGAGCCAGGAATGGTTTTGTCCATAAATTTCAATAAAGTTCCTTGCCTCCCATCTGGGCACACTGCAATGCCATGGAAACTCCAATGCGTACTTCACCTATAGAGCAGCAATCAAATCAAATCAAACCCTCTGATCTTTGTACCCTTTAATTTTATTTTCGTGAATCGTGAAGATCTTGAAAAAGTGTCGAGTGTTTACCTCTCTCAAAAGGCATTGATCCACGTCTGTCACATCTCCGAGTCCACCCAAAACTTGATTTAAATATTGTTTGGTGAATACCGTCGCCTCTTCCATCACCTTTTCTCCCGGAAATGAAATCTCTGAAGCTCGAAGTAACGACAACATGCTTCTCACTCTTTTATCTCCACTCAAATTGCAGAAGAAATTTCCAAATTCATCTTTAAAATTCTCGAGCACTCCTGTTTCGAAAATTTTGGAGAAATTCAAGAATGCTTTTTATATTTTTGGTACCCATAAATATTTTCTCCAAATTGAAATCTAAGTAGCACAAGAACTGAATAAAATAAAGTAAAATTCCACTGGAAAACTTTAAGGATGTTTCCCTTTGTTTCGTGCACTTCATGTAGGATTCAAAACCCAACCCAGCATAGGCCAAAAAGAAAACTTTGGAAAAATTTAAAGGTATTTCCCTATATTTATAAGGTATCATCAGTATATAGTACTGCACTTGATTTAGTTGTCAAAATCCAACATCTGCCATTATATAACTAACTAAACATCAATAACAATCATTTAATGTTTTTAAGATATATTTTAACTTAACCTCAAATAAAAAACAACTGAAATCACTATCTTGAAATTTTCCAAACACATAATTTGTTCAAAGCTTGATATTATAAAAATTAAATTAAAAGAAAAAGACATTGAGAAATCCCTAGTACTCGATAACATCTTTACTAAGCTCAGAGGATTCGAATCTAACACTGAATGAACAATCTCAAGCAATCTAACTGCTCAACAATATGAAAGTATATATTAAAGCTTAACATCAAATCAAAAATTAATTGAAGTTTATATCACCTGACGATACGTTATATCGATGCAGTCGGAGAACGCGAAATCCTAAAGCTGTAGTGTTCAGATCTTTGGAGAGGGAATCTCTTGATCCCGCGCCGATACCTCTTTCGTTCCAACATCTGCTCACCTCATAGTGAGTTTCTAAATAACGAATTAAAAACATCTCATTCCTCTTGTTAAAAAATAAATAATGTATATAATTTGTGGTTTGATTTTAAGTGATCAATTAATGGTGAAATAGAAAATGATTTAAATTATTTTGTATTTTTTTATTTAAACTTTGAGTTATTTATGTCTAGTCTACATGTATTGATTACATAACTTTTTTTATTATTCGTTTACTAACTATAAGTTCTTATATATATAATCTAACTATGAGTTCTTATATATATAATCTAACTATGAGTGGCATGATTACCAGTTTATCTGTTTATCAGTTATCTTTTATGTCTTATATATTTTTATAATTGTTTATTTCTAATTTTAAAACCGTCGTAGAATCAATCTTTACAATATATTTCATCCTCTTTCATCCTCACCTGTAAACATAATCTAGAGCAGCTATTTTAATTTGGTGTTGAAAATGTCGATCAAGTCCACATAATCTAGAGCAGCTATTTTAATTTGGTGTTGAAAATGTCGATCAAGTCCAAGGCATTCCAATGTGTCAACGATCTGAACGCGTTTGATTAGATCATCCTGACTGCTATCTTCCATTTCAGTCAAAAGTAAATGCTTGATCTCGTGGATAAGCTTTTCATGGCGTTCATAATATGCAGGTGCCTGATCACAATCACAGTGTAATGTAATGCAATTCAATATAGATACGTTAATGCTAAAATGAAACAAAGAGCAGATCACAAAGATATATTACAGGGTGATTGAAATGATAATAAATCGTAATAATAGACGTGGTAGTACCCCATATGGTGAGCTGAGAGATTGAATGAAATCGTCCCCCCATACATTTCCGTGATGATTGGCGGTGCGTCGAGGTGGGACGGAAGATTCATTGCTCATCAAATTGGCCGAAACAGATTCAGAAGTCTCAGCCATACTAACAGCTATCTGTGTCTTCTGAAACTATAAAACTACACTGATCTGCGATATTATGTAAAACTATTGAACTACACTCTGAGATATTATGTCTCGACAGCTTGCTTATTAGGCAGGCAGTAAGGCGTAAGGCGTTGAACAAGTGGGAGTCTACTCCCCTAAGAAGTTAATGCTTTTTTGCCCCTAGGAAGTTAATGTACGATTGAACAAGTGCGAGTCTGCTTCCCTAAGAAGTTAATGCTTGCTTTTTGTTACGATTCGGATAATCGTCTTTTTTGCCCCTAAGAAGTTAATGTACGATTGAACAAGTGCGAGTCTGCTCCCCTAAGAAGTTAATGCTTGCTTTTTTGTTACGATTCGGATAATCGCAACATCGTTGATAGGTTACCTGCAACTGCACATGTCCCATCACCATAAAAGAACGCCGTATTGTTGGAAGCGCAGCAACAATGGCAGATCGCGGAGCAGATTAAACATTATTGTAACCCTCTTCGCCTAAATGGGGCACAGATTGTTATCTTCGAAGAGGCCAACGAGGTATGTCTCTGCTGCTTCTTCCAGTGCAGCAGTCCAAAAATAACGTGCACATGCAATCAAGATATGATAAAGGAAGAAGCAGATGAAGAATGAACTTAAAAACCGGATGGTGGTGTGATCAAACGCCTGAAGCATAAAAAAGAACTGTTTTCCTCATTCAAGATATAAGATGAAGTGAAGAAGCAGATGGAGAAAACACACCATTGACGGTGATAAGCAAAGGCGTTATGAATATATATTTATGCCCTCTCTCCACGGATGCGGCGAGCAAGCTGGATATCTTTAGGCATTATTGTAACCCTCTTCGCGTGAACGGCAGCGTGAATGGCGCACAGATTGGTATCTTCCAAGAGGCCAACGAGGTATGCCTCTGCTGCTTCTTGCAGTGCAGCCACTGCTGATGACTGGAATCTCAAGTCCGTCTTGAAGTCCTGAGCAATCTCCCTTACGAGCCTCTGGAAGGGCAGCTTTCTTATCAAGAGCTCTGTGCTCTTCTGGTATTTTCGGATTTCATGGAGGGCAACAGTTCCGGGCCTGAACCTGTGGGGCTTCTTCACTCCACCTGTGGCAGGTGCACTCTTCTGGTATTTTGGTATTTTTGGATTTCACGGAGGGCAACAGTTCCGGGTCTGAACCTGTGGGGCTTCTTCACTCCACCGGTGGCAGGTGCAGATTTTCTGGCTGCCTTGGTCGCCAGCTGCTTCCGTGGGGCCTTGCCCCCTGTTGAGCTCAACCCCCTAGAGAATAGGCTTAGGTAGCAGCTGCTGCTGGTGTTGGTGCCGGTGGCGGTGGTTCCTAAAGAGGTGAAAAACAAGAGGAGGATCCCAGTTAAGCGGAGCTTGCACAAGATTCCTGGTTTCCGTGCAGAGATTTGGTGGCGTTTCTCTTCATGATCAACATCTATAAGTAGTGCAATGTTGACTTGCGTTTAGTTCTCTCCTCCTTCATGTCTCTCCCCAATTCAAATGTACAGCAGTCTCTGGCGTTGTTACAGATGTAAAGCGGAATGTGCTGCGGCAGACCATTATCCTCTTCAGATTGGAACACATTTTCGTGGAGTGCCATCTCTTTGGTAAAACAATGGCTGCTGCTGCCGATGTATTCGCCACAAAGAAACAAAGCTATTCTCCTAAGCCCACCTGCACAAATACTTATTCGTGACTCATCAGCAGGAAGCAAAATCACCAACAAGGGAAACCTTGCATCCAAGGATTTGAGCCATGCTCCATCTGAAACTTAGACAGGGTAAGCCTTAGAATATTACATGCATAGTGTGAGCCATATCATCAAGACGGAATGCCTCTAGGCTGGGAGTATCAAATATCCAGGAACACGACATATATCTTACTTCAGGTTCCAAACAACAACCCACTTGACTTCAGGTTCCAAACAACAACCCACTTGAGCAATTCGCCGAGAGCCACCAGTTGAATGAAGCTGGTAGCTGGATAGTTTCAGTTGAACCACGTGGTGTGCATGCAGGCCAGGCTCACATGGGCTACCTTGGGGAGCTGGGCGGTGGCCTGCATGAGCTCAGGTTGCGTCCCCAACAGTTGTTCTTGTCCCACCAGTTGAATTAGCTGGATAGTTTCAGTTGAACCACGTGGTGTGCATGCAGCCTAGAGTGGTTATCACTAAAGCTTTACTTATTTGGAAGGATCAATACCGCTAGGAAGGAAGAAGGTCATTGGACCTATAAAAATAGGTTTTTATGAAGCCAAAATGCTAAATGTAGAAGTTTTACATGGGCTTTATTAGTCCCATTTGGACAGTAAGGGAACACGATGATATGGCTGATAGCAGATATGGCAACTCACTGTTGTAGTTTCACTCATTATAAACTCCATCCTAATCCGGATTACGATAGCAACCATTGAACCTGGAGAAGCTGTCTTTGTCAGCCTCACATATGACTCCACGGACTCATAACTTTTGCACACTCACTTTACGGGTTATTCACCCTCTTTCATGGATAACATGGATGCTATGGGTTCTTCATTGGATCACGCGGATCACAGGAGTAGTAAAAACAATAAAAACATACCACACATACGGGGAATGAATGGTAGCGCAAGGATCATCTAACTGGTGCACACTACTAAGGACTTAAGAATTGGTTGTTGTTGTTGTTGAACCCCTGCCCTGAAAGGTTAAATCTCTGGTGGGCTCCCTTGGGCAGCTGGGCGCTGGCCTGCCTGCGTAGGAGGAGAATGGTAGGAGGTAGGGACGGTGAAGGGATCGAAGAGGAGGACCGTGGGAGGAGTTGGTAGGTGGAAAGGCTATGGACAACAACAAAAATTCCTGAATTAAGGATCCAATCTAGATTTAAAGCATAAAAATTCCTGAATTAAGGATCTAATTTTGTCCTCTTCCAATCTAGAATTAAAGCATAAACTATAACCATGGACTATCAAATGAGTCATCCAAGGGTTTTTGTTGAACCAAGCTTCTTCCAACGTAACAATCCACATAGATTTGGTGGAACTTCCACTAAGCAAGTGCAAATCAATATGCCTTGTTTATGCCTAATATTTGTTTAATGTTGTCACTACTACCCACACAATGATGTTGTTTCCTAGCATTTAATAACACATTCTTGTGTGATTGCCTTTGTTTTCCCCTCTATAAGTAAGTTTGGAACTTATATGTTTCAAATGCACACTCAACAAATAAGCAAGGCTGACATTCTTAATGATAGATATGAGCATGTTTCCCCATCATTATGCATTTCAACCATGATGATGAATATATTAAACATTTTTTAAATATTAAATAAATATATCTTGGCATGACTCTATAAATTTTGTCATTGGGTGCTTGTGTTGCACTTATTACTCATTTGTTTTGTTACATGTGTGATATTTTGCTTCACACACTTATTTGTTATGTCCCTCAATTTTTGGATCCACGTGTTAATGTGCATATAATAACTTGTAAAACTCAATATGACTCTCATATGTTGTAGTGTCTAGATCTAGCTTCTTAGATACCATCATTGTGCTTGAATCTCATACCCTATAAAGTTTGTAGATACACTTCTGCAAAATGGTTGAAAAGAAAAGGAGACTCGACATAATATTCAACATGTAATAATGAATACATCAAATCTAATATGTATGAAGTCCCCTTACATAGGGATACAAATGCTCAACACTAGACATGTAGACCATAAAATCAAGACACTTCAACATACACACATGCACACAATTTCAAAACACCAAGGCGTTGGGAAGGCATGAGATTCCTCACTCTTATATACCCTGTGCTCATATCTTGTAGAGAAATGAGCGTTGGTGCTTCGTGATACTATTGGATCATCCTTCACACCCATCCCCCAAAAATAATCATCATCAAATTGTATGGCAAAATTTCCACTATCAACTCCAAGAAGGGATCAAATGCATCTAGACAATGCGATGTGCATCAAGGATTTTGTTCAACAACTCGTTGTGCATAAGTGGAAGGTTGTGATGCATGAAGACAAGATCATTCAGCCATTGTTATTCCAAGTTGTTTCTCTTCTCCATGTCAATGCGTTCAACGATAGACAAATTATGCTCACACTCTAAAACACTGCAAATTTGACTAATTGCATATTTTGACGCCGGAGAGGAGTGGGTTGTGGAGTGAGGAGTAGTGAGCAGCTAACAAATATGCCCATGTGAAATGATCGATGGCTCTCACTTTCCATGAGCGTTTAGATTATGGTCTTAGCATTAAAGGTTTCCATGGTTACACCTGATAGGTGGACAAACACAAGCCTTCTTTTTCATCATAACCATAGACTGCATGTTCAATTATAACGGAAAATCACTTACTTCACCTTTGACTGCAAGCAGCTTTTATCAAAATCAATTATCCTAATTTGTGCAAAGTTAATCTTGAAATAATATTTTACTCCCTAACCTTTATCAATAATGAATTATTTTTATTTATTTAGTAGATAGATCCATAAAATTTTTGCATCTACAATGAACTACAAAAACTAACAATTCATTGTCATTTTGATGAGAGAAAAATAATTTTCATGATTACTTTTGAAATTCTGATAATGTAATGGCTAATTATGTGAAGAATATAATGTTTTAATTTATTGTATCAACCATAAGATTTTATTTACTAAAATTTGTGGTTCAACACTTCAAATTGTCTTTCTTGTTATATATGTCCACATCTCCTTGCTTAGATTACAACACGGCGTTCTTTTATTGTACCCCTAGGTACAATTGCTAGTTATGTCTAACTCACATTTTTGTATTAGAGGTTTCGAAAAGATTAAGACTCAGTGCCCCGATAGTGTGAGGCCAAAAACGCGTGATATATTCCGTGCCATGAATATTAGAAGTTTCGAAAAGATTAAGACTTAGTACCCCCATAGTGTCAGGCCAAAAACACGTGATATATTCCGTGCCATGAATCTTAGAAGTTTCAAAAAAATTAAGACTTAGTGGCCCCATAGTGTCAGGCCAAAAACGCGTGATATATTCCGTGCCATGATATTATCCCGCGATATATATATACGTATCTGAATAGGCGAAAAACTCGTGCTATATTGCATGCCATACATTGGATAGATTTCACGTGGATATGATGTCGCAATATATTAACGTATATATATATCGGGTGAAAATCTCGTGATATATTTACTACAATCAGTGTTGGAATTTCACTAGAATTTTATCCGCAAAACAATTGTTTTTTGACGTTTTGGGGTTTAACGTTTTCTTTTACTAAATGTTTTACTTAGATATGTATCTGTCAGTGATAACGTTTTACTTAAATTTGTACCTGTAGGTAATAATCTTTTGCTTAAATATGTACCTGTGGTAATAACGTTTTAATGTTGTAGTTTGAAAGTATCAATGAACTAAATATGGATCAAGGACAACAATCAGGTATATTCATATTTCCTTTTACACATAAGCTCGAGAAATAGTCGCATAAGGTGCAAGCCCCCAGGGATCTTCCTTGACAGCTAATCAAAACCACATTGGTTTGACCTAGGGACCTTGGGTGGAAAGAGTATAATTGCCTAAGATATGAATTATCATTAAAAGTGTGTTGACGATTGTTTACAGGTTTCAGAGTTGGATTTTGTTCATTGGGGAAGAGTCTAAGAAAAACTCCATTTCATGTTTGATATAATTTATCTCAGAATTATAATCTTTGCAAAAATGAAAACCAATTACAAAGAATAAGTGAATCACTAGTTGGTGAAAGAGTGAACACTTGGTATTGGCTAGTAACTATAGTATGGGAATGAAAGACACCCTTTTACTATACATACCTCCTATAATGTGTAATTGCTTCAAACTATTTGTTTGGGATACAGAACTTCAACAATGCCTACCAATTTCACAAACCTCAAGAGCAAGATGCGTTCGTCCAGTATTCAGCCATTTCCTGTGCAAGAAATTAAAAAAAAAGGATTGTGGAAGGATTGTTATCAATAAAGTGGGTTGAGTGGGTAGATTGAGATTAAAAAGAAGAAAGAAAAAAAATATATTGTAGAACCTTTCCAATGGGGTGGGTTGATTTTAAAAAGAAAGAAAGAAAAAAAGAGCAAGATCGAAGATTATTTTTATAAAGGCAGAAATGAAATATCCATTAATTCTATAATAAATGCAATATGCACATGTTGCATGTAATTTCCATACCATCTCCGAATAACAAATAGTGTTTTCTTCTAAATAAAATATAAATTACAAATATACAATCGCTACGACACAGCTGCACACATATCATGCCTTGCTTCAAATGGGTTTCAAGCAGTAAATATGCAAAATGTGATGAGATCAGGTTTGTAAGTTATCCTCTCTACCCTAAAAACTTTTGTACTAGGTAGGTTGATATGAATGTCAAGATTAAAGCAAGTACCATGCCACTTGTATAGATGACTGGAAAAATCCTATAGTGGGAAAATCTTAAAAGAAAAGCCATTGCAAGACAAGGTAATAGAGAATTTAAACTATGCCAGCCTATACCAGTAGCAGTTATGAATTCCATACTTGGAAAATGAAGCATATGTACAGTATGTTCAGAGTTTGTCTGAAGGATTGTTTAAAAATCATTGTCATTTTCAATGCAATGTAGACATGTTTGAGTTTAAGACAAGACTACTTTATAAGAAAATCTGATCTAGATATAGAAATCCAATTCAAAAACTAAATGAAGTCAGAGGGGGCTTCCAGGTGGTGAAGGCATTCACCAAGGTTCGATTTTCCCCACTTGCAAATTAAACAAACAACTCTACAAGAATTAAATTATCTCAAAATAATTTTGAAAAAACGCCTAAATGAATTCCAATCTTTCTTTTGATTAATCAATTCTAACTTTGGATAAGGCCGAAATATTGAGCACTGTACCTTGTTAGATAAATGCATTCAGAACTGGATTTGTCATTCCCAAGGGAGTTGCTTTCAGCAATGGCTTTGCTGATACTATCAACATTTCTGAAGACAAATTACAATTAATCCAGTAGATGTGAGATTTTATCTTCAAAACTGGTTGCAAGTTCTAAGTTTGTTTTGTTGGTTGTTTAAACAATGGTTGACTCTATCTAGCTTATATTTCCCCTGGTGTCTACCAATGTTTTTTTCCTGGTATTTCTAACTTCCATTCTGAAAATAGTGCTAATAAGAAAACCCAGTTTGCAACATGCAACTCCTCAAGCTTCTTTCAGCTAAGAAGTTGTTTGAGTTTTCAAGCAAAGTCGCCCCAAACTTATGCCAAAACCCAATACATTTCACTAGCACTGGCACAAACACAAATAAAAGCATGTCTTGGTTTCAAACAAATTCACGCCAAACTTATACCAATACCAAATCCAAATCTCTTTTACTAGCACTGGCATAAACACAATACAAAGATGACTTTAGAGAGATTCGAACGATGGTAAGTGCGATATCAACTTTCACTGATCCACAAGCCACTAATGACACCAACCAATGGTTTTGATTTCAATGTTATCTGTTTTTTCCTGATTTTTGGGAGGGAAGAGACATCAGCAATCTACGACACAAACCACCAATAACACCCAACAATGATTTTGATTTCAATGTCATCTGTATTTGTCTTCTTTTTGGCAGGGAATTTTGGCAAGGAATAAACAACAATAATTTATGACACAAACCACCAATGACACCTACCAATGGTTTTGATTTCAATTTCACCTGTTTCTTTTGCATTTGGGGGAAGAAACAACAGTAATCTATGACTAAGAAAATGGAAAAGCAGAGTAATCATTCATATGCATTTTCAAATGAGAAAAATAGAAGTGATATAAATGGCAATAAAATGTACCATTGAGCTACAATAAATCGGATTGGACTCCACCCCACAACATGGCTCCCAAACGATCATTTCCCATGGGCAATGCGTTCGTCCAGTATTCAGCCAGGCTTAAAAACTCCACTTTAAGTTCTTTCGGATCATCCCCTGTCTCCTATCCCAAAAAATACCATGGGAGATAAACCAAATATCAAAAAATGTTGAATTCTATTCACACATCGGTATTCAATGGCATTCACTGCCATAATCCATTAATAGATGGTTGGGGCCATGGAAAATTGTAATGGGCATTTAATATTGCAAACTTCACGTGGATGGTGCCACCGTGCAAGCGTGCCAGGTGGAAACTGATGACCTGGACTTGAACCTTTTGGATTCCAACACTGTATACAGGCATAATGAAGTTTTTATGAAAAATTAAACTGTCATTTTAACGTTCTACCAAAACTTTTAAACGTTTAAGAAAACGGCTTTGGCCAATTTTTACCCGTATTTGACGAGAAAAATGTTCACAAACGAGCAAATACCCGTGAAATTCCAACTCTGACTACAATAAATAGGATAGATTGCAAATGGATATTATCACACGATATATATATAATTTGATAATATCTAGATGTAAAGCATTCGATAGTCATAATTTAGTGTTGATCCTCACGGAAGTAGTGCATCATTTACTTTTGATCGAAAAATTTGAAAAAGACTAATTGAGTGTTGAATGTTGATCGTACTCTAAATGGAGTTGGTGGAATGAAAAACTTGAAAAAGAACAAGGAAAGAAGTCAATACGGTCCTACCATTATAAGGAGTAAATAAAATGTCTTTTCACAACTTGAGTATTTATTTAGTGTGATACTATAAACGTATATTGATTAAATATGAATAAGTGGACATTGAACATTTATATAAATTAAATATGAATAAGTGGAGGAAAAAAGTTGGAAAAAAGAGGAAGAGCCATGGGATCACACCAAGGAGCCTCACTTCATGTCATGAATTTGGTATGAATACATTAATCATTTATAATATTATTATGTTAAGCTATGAATATAGTGTTTGTTATGAATTTGGTCATGAAAACATAAATCGTTTATAATATTATGTTAGGGTATGAATATGGTATTTACTAGTAGTAGATCAACATGTTTGTATTATTACGCATGAATCTTGTATTTACTTAGTGTAATTTTATATATAAATATCGATTATTATGTTATGAATATTGTATTTATTTAGTGTAATTTTATAAATAAATATGGATAAAAATTGAAGGAAAAATAAAAAGAATAGGGAAGGGAGCCATTGGGATACACTAGTGTAAGGAGTAAGGAGTAGATCAATAAATTTTTAATGCTTTATTATACCATGAATCTAGTAATTATTTAATGGAATTTTATGAATTTATATTGATAAAAATGTGTGTCAAGTGGGAGGTAAGAATAAAAACAATTAGGTGAGCGAACCATTATGGTCCCAGGAGTCTAGGGAGTAGATGAAACTATGTGTTAAGTGAGTGCAAGCTAATGATGACCACATTTGGATATCATTATATGCAACATAAACTAAAAAAAAAAACATTCATCATCTTTCAAAGCTATTTTGACACGCCTACACAATGATCTTTCAAGGATTTTTTGAGACACCTACACAATGAATCTTTGTTTTAGTAAAAATATGAATTGTAGGAAATCGAATCACCTTTTGTGAATATATAACTTTTAATTATTGAAAATTATCATAACTAGGTCATATATTATTTTTCCTAACATTCACTTTTTCTTCTTTTTCAAATTATAAGGTATATGTCCTTGTTAGTGTAGCCTTTGAGTGCAAAAATGATGGAATCAATATACTAAAACCTGGAAATATGTAGATAAGAAGTAGTACTACTGTAATGCTATTTTTCCAAAATAAAATGAGTATGTTTTGAATTTTTTCACAATTATCTATGTGAGGAGAACTCAAAATCAGTTCATCTAAGTGTTAGTGCAACTATTGAAGGTATTAATGTAGTGGAAAAGGATTACATTTTTTATAGCGTCTGGATGTAGGTGTCTAGTAGTGGATCACATAATTTTTTTATGAAAATTTTGAGAAATGAAAAAGTTATAGACAAAACACCAAGAGTTTTTTTTAATGATGAGGAGTTACATCACAAGAAATATTTTAAGAATGTATATAATTTTTTTTTATTAAAAATTCCATATTTGTAATTTGCAGAAAGGATTCTATGTCTGCAATTTTATTAGCCATGACTCTCTGTAACATAGTGTAGTAGGCCTTGAAACGTAGACATATTGACAAATGAGAAAAAAAATCACATTAGCCATGTTTATGTTAGTTCTACAAGATACACGTGTTTACTCCAAAGCTAAATCCACAAAAGAACATTGAGATAAAAAGTGACATGTAACTATATGGGTAGGAGTGTTAAAAGTGTTACATAGTGCATGTGTGTTACGTTTAAATTCAAATTTTGTTGTCACACTATGTGAAGTGTTGTATATCATGTGCATGATATGTTCAAATTGTGTGCACATTGTGTTCATATCGCGTACACAATATGTTTTCATCACATGCACAATATACATGTATTTGATTTTTGTATATAGTTCATAGTAAATAAATGCCAAAGAAAAAAAATTATCCCTTACAATTCCACCACTCAACTAATATTTTGAATAGCTTGAAGGCATCATTTGGTAATTCCAAGAAAATTCCACCTAGGGGTGGGGTGCGATAGAGGGGCTGAAATATCAAATAACCACTCTAAGATCTTTAATAACAACCCATTTTCCAAACTTTCATGTTCTTGTAACATGGTCTTTGTATTGTTTGGACTTGACAACTTAGGACATTGTGAAGTCAAAATCAAGGAATATCTATGGAGTGCAGGGGGGTTCCAATTCACCTAAAGGTCCTATGATCAATTTATTAAGGTATCAAGAAAAATAAAAGAGTGGATTTTAAACAAGCAATGTGCTTATTTGGTTTAGGTCAAAATGACATAAGAAACCCTAAATAAATAAAAAACCCATGTCTCCATGGGGTATAAAGTAGTCCATGGAATTGGTGGAAGTCCTATCACCTTCAAGATTAGTTCGAAAGCTCACTAGGTGTTCTCTTTTATGATTTTTTCCTAAACTATCTCTTCAACCACCATTCCAAATGGGCCTTTTCTCTTCCCTTAATGACACAAACCTAATAATTGAGGGGTTTTCATAACTCTCTTTCTTTTGTTTGAATAAGTCATATTGGAAACCTATTTCCTCATGTTTATTTCTTATATACAATACTTTAATGTGGATAAAATCACACAAGGAATGAATAATTATCTATATTTTTGTGTCATTAGTCCATTGTTTGAGAATTGAAAGTTTGGATTCCAATTATAAGAGTATGATGATAAGATATTGCACATTTGGTTGTAATTTGGCATTCATGAATTCCTCATTTTTTATTATTTGAAACAAATATTGGATTTTAACCTACCATATGATATTTTCACAACCTACAAATTTGAATATTACATTTGCGTGATCAAACTATCTGTCACGTCCCCATGCCTCTGACCGACGAAGAGGACGCGACAAACACCAATACAACCGGGCAAACAGCCCCATGAACATAAACAAAACATCAATGCTGGAATTAAAACTTAAAAGCATACAGAGATGCAGAATAAATCAACATTCAGTGGAAGCAGCACACATACATTCCCATCATAAAACACGTTCACCGTAATTCATTATACAATAGATATAAATTTCAGAGACAAAACATCCAAGATTACTTATCTTTTGGATGGAGAAATCGTCCGCAACCAGCTACGTCGCTGCAATGTTCCACCCAACCATAGGCCAGAGTGCTCATCAATCTCTCAGCAACGCTGCCACCCCCGAGCTGGGCATGATTCCTCCAGGATAAGGGTCATTACAGGCTTACACATAGGCAAGGGGCACAATTCAGGAAGTCAACAAAGCTGGGTTTATCAGGCCATCGACAGATCGGCCAAGCCAGCATAGTCCAAGGTTCAATCACTGCATTCCAGCAGCGAAACAATCCCTTCACAGCTCTGTGAAGAAGCAAAGACAAACGACTGACAGTCCCAACCAAATGGTGAACGCAGCTCAAGTTTGACCACACTGCTGAGTTGTTCTTGGCCCTAACGTGGCCAAAACAACTTAGCCACAACACCCAAAAGATGATTGCATCCACAGCAAACCAAAACTAAGGTAATTCAACAGCCCAACACACAATGAGAACGATGGCAACTATGCACAGTCCCAAAACAGGAAAACTCAACCAACATATTGGAAATCAACAGTGGCCCAAAATGAATTTGAGCACCAAAGCCCACAAAACATGGGTGAAACCAATAGCAACCCAAATCGTGGGTGAAATCAACAACAACCCAAATCGTGGGTGAAATCAACAACAAGCAGAAAATGTGGATTAAAGCCATGACTATGACACATACCAGTGGAAATCGGGCCCTTGAGGCCGTTCTACCTGCTTGCTGCGTGCACAACCAGAGAAGATCTGTGACTGGTGCGTGAGGAACACAGAGTAAGACTCATAGCCTGCGTGAGAACGAACAGCCAGTCTTTCTGCGTGAATGGAGGGAATGGACTGACCATCAGAGGAACTCGCGATGGGAAGAATGGCATCGTGGGAAAGATGGAGGAATTGCTTGCCTCCTTACCCACGTTTTCTCCAGCAATAAATGCCCTCAACCACTCAAACATCACTCCTCAACCACCAACTGAAGCATTAAAGAGGTTGACAAGGTTGGATGAGACAAAAGGTGACAAACAACAAAGGTGGTGAAACATGGGTTTTTCCCCCATAGACTAAGGTTTGACATCCCCACCCCTTATCCTTTGGAACCATGCCCTTTTCATTCAACGTTGCACTGCCGTAGCTAGTTGTGGTTCTAGTTTTTAATTGATGTGCATATTTACATGATGCCACATTATAATGTGCCGGATAGCACGATAAACCATCGGCAACTATCCCCATTTCCGAAACACACACACACAACGAAATCGATGGTGGGGCTTTTGCCTTGAGCTCCTCACCACGATTAATTACAATATATACACCATGCAAACGGGGTCAAAACCAGGGACATTACACTATCCATGACCTAGGCTACTAGGCATATTTTTTTTCCACCCTAAACTACTCATAAGTTGTTGATCCATAGGCCATATCCTACTAGCAACCCATAATATGAGTGTTGTGGATTGTAAAGAGTCTACAAATTGGGAGGAGAGTCCCATATCCTACATGGAGGTAAAATAATGGAGGGAATGGTGGAATAGGGAAAGAGGGAGAAACATACCATAACTATCCACATCGGTGCTACAATGAGAGGGGAAGGAAGGGGTGTGAGAGGCTTATTGGATGTAGAGTGGAGAGTTATTGTGTTTTAAGTGAAGGAAGAATAAGGAAGTGGATTAGAGGTTGAGTTAAAAGAGACTAAGAATGGATGGGGGCGTGGGGATATGTAGATAACATATTGAGTAGAGAGTCGATGTCGGGAGGATCCATGGATAAGGAAAAACATGGAGAAATCATCAATGGAGAAACCATGAATTAAGTGGTGTAAGCTCACATTATCGAGCATAGGGGTGAGGAAACATGAATATTAGAGAACCATAATTGTACCATCATACTTAGAGGTTTGATGTTGGAACCTACAATCTTGATGGTTAATCACACCTATGGACCTTCTAGAGATAATTAGTCGATAGATGACATGAAACTAGATGAGAATTCAACTGGAGTCTGCACAGTTACTGAACAGTCAGTTGGAAAAATGACTAAATGGTTAGCATGACTGTGGTCGGTACGACTACAACAATGGACTAAACATTGGGACGTTGTAGATTCTATGGAAATGGCTTGGACCCAAGACCCTTACTTATGGACCAAATCTTCCTCACTTTTAGGAAGTTGGTTAAATTTGGAAACTATAAATAAGCAACCCTATGGGTTTCCTCACATATCGTTTTGAGATGTTAATTATCATGGTAATTATGCATTGTGATGTTCTAATCATGACACATTGTGCTTAAGTGCTTCAATGATGCATTTAGAGACCACCTTTCTTCTTGGAATATCAGATCCTTCTTTTTTTGTTTTAATATTTTCTATAGTTTAGGCTGAGAGGTTTCCCCAACATGGTATCAGAGAGACATTTTTTGACCTAGCCCTATTGTCTGAAAATCTTGTTGAGTCAGATCTAGGCCTGGTCAACTCTAGGTGGAATATTTTTCAACTTATACCTCTACCTGAATTTTGATCAGATCTGTTAGATCGAAGGGTGGATTCCAAGATAGAACCTATTGTTTTTAATGGACATAATTATGTTATCTAGACCTTATAAGAGAAAAGGACTATGGCAGTTCATTAAGAATGCTATTGTTGATCTGACAAATGTTGATGCTATGTTTGATATCATCATTAAGAAGGACAAAGCTGTGGGTTAGTATCATGACCTACATTTCGAGGGAGTTTCACTTTCATAGAAGTGGGATCGATTGTTCTCATGGTATCTGGACAAAGCTAAAGACTCTGTTCAATAAGATAAATGAATGTGAAGTAATGCATATAGAGAAAGAGTTGATCTCCCTGGAACTTATTTCCTTTGATACGATTGAGGACTATTTATCTCGTATTAAGGAGATACAACTGAAATAGGGTGAATGTGGAAAATATTTTCTAAATAAGGATGGACAACTCATTGAGCTAGTTTTGATGATTTTGAAGACACCATAGGATGTATTTTTTTCCTCCATTCGGGATAATTGGATGTCATGCAAGAAATATGGTAAGGATCTTACCTTTGATATTTTCTGTGATTTGATTATCAAGGACCAATAGAATTTTCTTGAAGAGGGGAAGCTTGGTGGAAAAACCAAGCTCACTTGATGGAAAACAAGGTCAATCCAAACCTTAACGAATGCGGTCATATGGATCAACGACCATAATGTATCAACCAACCTACAAAAGGGAACACCAAATATTCTTCATCGACTAAGAAGGGTTGGAAGAAGAATACATGTTTATATTGCTCAAAGGTGGGAAATATCAAGAAGAATTGTTGGAAGAAGATGAAGGACTTAGAAGGAAAGTTCAAGCACTTGTAGGATAATTCCTCAACTCGACAGTCGACCAATAGACCTCCTGAAAATTATGCCTTCTCTATCAACACTTCCCAAGCATTACATGGCCACACCAATCATATTGAATAGATAGTGGACTATAGATGTACTCATCATATGGCTACATATGTGTCTCTATACACTTCCTTAAGTGGTTCCCATGAAGAGAAGATTCATGTTATTAATGATTATGATCTCAATGTCACTGGAAATGGAGATGTCAAATCTCAATATGGTCGAATATCCAATTTCCATCATGTATCTATCCCAAGAGCAAATATGTTGTCAGTTGCTCAATTGGAGAATAGTAAGAAGATTATTGAGTTTTGGTTAGATCATTTTATTGTAAAGGATATGAGGCTTAGGGTAGAAACTATTGCTTTAGGGATATTGGATCCCAAAGATAGACTTTATAAGTTATGTCAGCCCCCTTGAATGTTTCTTAGAATACTAGAATGATTGTACTCATCACTCAAGTGGATGACAAAATTTGAATTTGGCGTGAATGACTTGGTCATCTCAACTTTCAAAGTATGAATATTATGGTAACTCAAAATATGATTACTCGTCTCCCAAAGACCATTCCACCTGATGGAGTTTGTAAAGGATGCATTCTTGGGAAGCATTATCAAGCACTCTTTGATTTAGGAAATACGTGGTGTGCACAAGAGCCACTAGATCTTGTCAACAATGATGTCCGTTGTATGAACAAACCATCATTGACAGGTGTGAAATATATTTTGACATTTATTGATGATTTCTGTTGATTTAAATGGGTCTATTTATTGAAGAATAAAATCCAAGTCTTTGAAATATTTAAGGAATTTAGGGCATGTTGTCACCTTTCACACACCCATAGGTTAAGCGCAACAAAAATATTCAATCTGCTAGGTGTGTCGTTGGAGGAAAGTCTCAAGTCAAGTACTATCACTTGATCTTAACTCCTCCATTTGGCCAAAATCCTGACGAATCCAAGGGCATGGTCCCTAAAAATGAGTTCAACTAAGGCTCTTTATATTTTAGTTATTACTCACAAAATTGAGTTGTTTTATGAGTTTTTTGGTAAATAATTATGTTGGAATACTGATGCAAAATTGTTTAAACGTTCAACAGTGTATAACATGAGTATGTAAAGATTAATATTGAAAAAAATGATAAACAGATGAATATAAGATTGTTATGTACTCAGATCAGTGTCAAATGGAGTAAAAAATGCTATTGAAAAGGAAATGTTTTGCAATGTGTCTTGGTAAGTTTTAATTATTAAATATGAGTTGATTTAAGGGAAGGGGGATTCTCGATATACTTATGAAGTACTGAGAATATGTCCAGATAGATGAAAAACATTGGTTCCTCACTCGAAAATGTGGGATGAATCAGAGTCTCAGAGAAGGTGTTCAACACTACACCAACAAGGGTGTAGCCTAAATATATCTCGAGGTCACTATTTAGTAGTTCTTGCTTCCTTTGAGAAATATGCCCAATAATGTCAAAAGGCATTGTGCCATATTTTCACAATGTTTAGAAGGTTGTTGATTTTATTACTGTGAATTAATTATTTAAATGTGAAGAATTGATCAATGCGCATTCCTGCTTTTGGTTATCCCAAAAATTAGGGCGAACCCACGATGGGCAAGAACATACACCAGAATGTCAAAATGTTTGTTCCAATTGTATATTGAAGCAAAAAATATTGTGGCAGCAAAATAAAAAATAAAGCCTAAAAGAATCCACAAGCTATGTGTCACTTTCTGATCATCCACCAATAATCGACAAGAAGCCTTTGGTTCGTGGAGAGAGCATACTTCGTGAAAACGATAGAGGAAACAAAATTATTTAAACAATTTAAAATATGGAAATGAAAATAAATAACTAACTAAAAAAACTTCAAACAAAGAGGACTATTTGTGTGTGATTGTTAGAAAAATTCAAGGGATGAAAGAGACACTACCAATCCCCCCAAGGGGGATGAAGTGTGGGCAGTGTGTAGCCCACTTTATTTATTTATTACTTATGATTACAATATGAGAAAAATGAAATTAAAATATGGCTTAGACCCTATAAAACAGGTCTAAATATTCATACAACTTTATGGAGTGAAGGGGAAAGAAGAAGAGGGGAAAATTGAGGGTTTTTTGATGTCTCAGGAGACCCAAAACTCTAATTCTAAGCAGATATTCCTCCTCTTTTTATTTGGTCCTAATAAAAAAAACAATTTAAATTATTATAATATAATGGAATGAATGAATAAAGGATAAAAACTAAAACTAATTTCAGTACTTGCAAAAGATTGAAAAATTTACTAGTTTTTAAAGCACTGAAATGACAACTTTAGACTCAGCAAAAGATGATTATTTTTAATCCCTTCTAAATATAAATTATCTGATATGATAAAAGATTAAATTTAATTATCATACTTTTAAATTAGATCTATCAAATTTCCATATTCAAACTATGTAAGCAAAAAGAGGAGAAATAATTGTTTTGAGAAGATGGAAAGCAACTTGAAGCCTCGCTTGATCTTCTTATGAAAAATTTGGAGATCCTATAGAAATAAGATAAAACTTGAGAGCTTGACAAAGAGGAAGAATATACAACTGATTTCAATTCCTCCTTTGAAAATTTAACGTGCAAAACAAACATATGAGAAACCCCTGCATAAAAGGTTAGATCTAGTGTACTAAAAAACATGAAACGAGAAAGAGTTGAAATACAATTCAATATGAGCAACTACTCTCCTATATATTGAAATAAAAATACCAGTAAGCAGGTTACAACCGTAAATTCCTACTCTATGTGTCTTAGAATGAGCTTCAAAGCTATATATAATAGCAATTTACATAGAAAGAAGAAACTCAGAAATTTAACAATGTCACCTCAAATATTCACAAGAAATCATCTCATCAGACAGAGTGGACCTCGAAAGTCTACAATTTTATTCATCAATATGGAAACAATACAAAATTACATAGGTTATTTTCAGCATCATCAACAAAGGAGGAAAACCCTGCTTTTATAACTGTTATGGAGAGAAATTCCTATGGCTTGGGGTACCATAACAGACAACTTGACTCCAGAAATCAATCTTTTCCAATATGAAATAGAAATTAAATGTCTAACACTAAAGGATCAGACCTCGTACCTTATTATGGATGGTTGAATTAGATCCTCGTTGAGCTTTCCAACTTTAGCTTGAATTGATAAATTACTTCCTCAACAATAAGTAAACAAGATAAGCATACTATATATCATGGTGTTAGATCTATTCTAATGATATATAATCAACAATGTATAATCATTTGAAATAATCCCATGGATAATATATTCATTCAAACACACATTATTGGACAGGGAAAGATATTTCTATTAATATAAATCAGAGATTACAATAGATACAACCTTTGACAGCACGTCTGCGAACCAGAGAAACTGAATCCCCCACTTGGGCCTCCACCACCTCAATCCTCCATCTCTCGATAGCAAGCTCACAAGAAAAAGGCAAGCTTGGGAAGAACACAAAATTGCTCCAAGGGACAAAGGGATGCAGACTCAAGCATAAGTTCCATCAACAATGGACTATAGTTTCTTTGCTCTCAATTCTCTCATATGCCTTCAATGTACCATAGAGTTCCTTATATAGCTTTTCAAAGGGGTAATGAAAGGCCGAATCCGAGCGATCTCAAGGCATAGGGAAGGCTAGGAGTCAAGTGAGTCGGATCCATGTCAAGGAAAACTCCAAAAGGATTTGGATTTTTTACACATCCCAATGTACACGATTTTAGTGGTCAAACCCGCGTATATACACGATTATAGGTTTAAAAGTCGCATGTATCATTTTTCACATGTTTTTAGGGATGATCAAGGAAACATCAAAGGAAAAAAAATGGTCCAAGGGGTCTAAGGAGTTTGCATTGGGACTGGCGAAGGTCATACAAAGTGTGATTGACCTGGAGTGGTAAAATCAGCTATAACAGATGCCCCCTAATGTGTGAGGTCAGAGCGGTCATACGATGGCCGAAATACATTATAAGTCCATCCCAGAAGTGGAGTGATGAAGGATCCCAAGTGGAATACCAGCCACCCAATCAACATAGTACAATGATATAACTCTACACATAATTGCAAATACATATAGCAGTCCTAGATACATAAGAGTACAATGGCCATGAATAGGCATGATACAAGATATCACATAAGTGGTCATCGCCACGTACAATATACATAGATCAGAATCTCCATGATGAAGATATACAAAGGACCATGATCTCCATAATGGCTGAAGATATATAACAGATCAATATCTCCATAATGGTTGGAAATGTCTGACATATACTGGAATCAAGTCACGAGAGCTGAAATCTCATGAACAATGGCACGATCAAGGAGGTAGCATATAAGATATGCCACCAATCTGGAAAGTCTTCTACACAAACCGCTACGAGTACATGTCCTACTATGTGAATAGAGGTGTCGAGGTAGAACATAGTAGTCCATCGTCTGATTACCGGTCATTGATGTATACCGTTAACAGATGTGAGATCACCCACCGATAATGAAAATGGGAATCAAGGTACTAGAGTGCAAACTAACAAGTGTGAATAAATGTGTTGAGGTCGAACACTTGAGAGGATCGATCGATCAGGGGACATTGATGTATTCCCAAAGACTGTCGATGGCGAGAGAACCTACCACTGATGACTGCAAGTCTCAAGGCACTCAAACTAACTCTAGATTCCAATCCCAAAATAAATTATCTGAAGTCGATGGGATGAAATCCGCTGGATGGAGGGCATTAAGGCATCCCCATCATCCCACACGAGGTACTCAGCAATGCTGTATAATGTGGAAGGACTCGATCATAAGGTGCAAGAACCAGTAACTGTACCAAGAATGGCCGACATGCAAAGTCAAGATAACTGAGGAATGGCCGAATCAGGCTTCAAATTCCTTTGAACAAGAGCATAACAGCGTATGGTGACTAAATAGAGGTAGCATAGACTTGATATACAAACTGGGACATCTCTGCAACATAGGAGGCATCGACAGAGGCTCCATAGGGACTGGAAGCTTAACCAATAAGTGGAGATAAACTTAGATAAACAAGTACAACTCCTAAAGTCAAACTATAACCCAACCAATGGATGTGATATATAGTGCTCTGCTCAAAGGTGACACGACTCGACAGCTACCACATATAACATCTTTCCTTGTCTGGCTTTTTGGTTTTTTTATTTTTTTGGACTTTTTCAGTTATTTAAAAAGCTTGAAAAAGAATAAAATTGCTTTATAGTTACAAACTAGGAGGAGACGAGTGTCATAAGGGAAAACAAACTAGTTCCAAGCTGCGAAGTATATAAAAAATGGCTCTGCATGGCTAGACATGAGACAAGCTCGGGCTATATGGCTGAAACGCAATGTCAGGGGAGGTAACATAAAGCTCAATAAGGTAGGAAAATCTCATGATAATGCATTCACAACTTGACATGAGGGACTCATGAGGGAAATAGGCCAGCAAAAGATCAAGAGGAGTATGAGGCTCTTGTGAAATGTCATGGTAGTACTATACAACAGACTCCCACACCCTAAAGGAGAAAACGTCAGCATGGGAACCAAATGCAAATAAAGCACTAACTAGGGTACCCATGTAAGGTGAAGCTCTACCACTCATATCATGCCACTTCTAAAACAACAAGAAGGTTCCGTGACATAATAGAATGGGTTCGTACCTAAGGTTATGATGAAATGGTCATAAGGTCATGCAAAATGCAAATGGTGATGAAACCTAACCTGTATGCCAGTTTAGACATGATACTTGAGATCGGCACGAACGGGTCAATCCAACGGCTGAAACGACACTGAAAAAGGTCCTCTACATCATCAATTATGTCAAAAACGGTCCAAAATGGTTAGAAAATGTCGAAACTATAGGAAAGGGGGTAAAAATTTTCAAATATTTGAAAATTTTCTATAAATAGTAAACAATTCAAAATATTATAAAACATTTGAAACTTTTACCCATTTGAGCTCGGATTTTCAACAGCGAATTCCAGGAGATCCAGCCAGCGGAATCCACTACCGTTTCTTCCAGGTATTTACCCATGATATTCTCTTTCATTTTGATGCAATTTTTATCAAATTCCATTGTCAATTAAGCTTTCTAGGCCAAAATAAAATGGGTGCTGCAGCCCACATGGAAATCGAGGGTTTTTTCGCGTATAGGGCTAGATATACCATGAAAATGCCCCCAAACTCGCGTACATACACGGTTGTTTTGAAAACAGTCGCATATGAGGCCGCACATAAGTTTTTTTCAATAATCTAATGGGAAAATTGGCAATTTCTTGTGCAGGATGGTCCTAGAGTGGAGAGAGCGTGAACATGGTTAGGTAGAGGAAGTAGTAAGGGCTGATCTAATGGCTCGACAAGCTCTACGTGCATGTGGAATCTACAAGTTTTGGTGTCTTGGTAGATTGAGAGCCAAACCAAGACTATTACAGATGCTGGTGGATTACTGGGATCCAGACTCTGAGTCCTTCTAGATAGATGGGATGTCCCTCACTGTAGAGGTGGAGGACATATACTTCATTACTGGGCTTTCTAGACGAGGGGAAGTAGTGAACCTTCATTCTCGTGGTGGGCCAGGAGGTGGCCTGACTATCGATGAGTACATTGTGGTGTACTACTATCCAGACACAGAGAAGGTGGGGAGTCAGGTCCCTACCAACGCTATACAGGTGCTGGGCCTAAAGGCCATACTATTGACATTGGGCAGGATAGGAGGCTTGGAATCACTCCACCAGGCCTCGTGGCCTCTCATGTTCTATGCAGTGGAGTGTATGAGACCCATGATTTATGACTGGAGCACTACACTACTGAGCAACATGAAACATCAGCTCAGTGAGTGTAAGGCAGGAAGAGTGCGGAACTTCAGGTTCAGCAGTATAATGAGCACGTTTTTGTTCACTCGTGTTCCAAGATTGAGCCCCAAAGTGGATGATCCTCTTCACGGGGTTCGAGATCTGGCCCAACGGCATTGGGCAGATGCGATGCATAGACTGGGAGGTAGTAGGGTGGACAAATCCTATCCAGTTGAATTCTTTCCATGGTGGCAATGATAGATAGTTGCCATCAATGACTACCCGTATGCGGGGATAGATTTTCGGGGAGACCTAGACATGCCTCTACCACCAGGATCGGCATATGGCAATATAGGTAACGAATCTCGACCATCTCTTTTAAATATTTTTTGAGTTATTTAATTTTTTTGTGTTTTTTGATTATATGTAATCAAAAGACATATTTTTGCATGAAAATACATAGTGACATCTACCATTTGTGTGTAGATGTGGGACCACGGTGGCCAGAAGGCTTCCCTCGTCATAGACGGAGGGGAAGAGGAGATGATATCATGGGTGTCGATGCAGAGCGGACGCTCCAGAGCATTCATACCAATTTTGTGAGGTTGACACATAGGGTTCCCATGGCACAAGTCGAGGACTTGCCTGAGGCTATGCAGTGCCAGATGGTGGGTGTACCGTGTGCATGGGTGCAATTATTTCGACGACTAGCTAGAGCCATAGTGACCTTCCATGATCACAACCCTCCTCCTCCTCCACAGGATTAGATACCCGGGAGTCTATACATTTTGTATTACTATGTATTATATGTTGGTGGCTCGAGAGCCCCAATTTTGTATCATGACGCTATGTACTATCGCATTTTGGATGTTTATATAAAAAGTTTTATGGTGATCGGTTTATTTATTTACATGTGTAAAAATTGTGTTTGTGATGAATTTACTATGAATGAAACAAATGCCAATCTAACACGTAGTTATCATATGAGTCAGCAACTTGATTATTAATTCTTGGAATGTGTATGTATGTGATATTGTCAAATTGTCGTTCTAATAATCTCACACATAAGAATCTTCTTAATAACGTCGGATCTCTAACATGGTACAAACCATTAAGCTGTGACACTACTAACTCTGAATCAAGACGTACCTCAAGAGAGAGAACACCATGTGAAATGGCATCCCGTAGAAGCTCAATAACAACACTATATTCAGCAACATTGTTGGAAGATGGCCACAGAAATATGCCTCCTGAAGACAGTACCTGACCCATAGGAGTATAAATCACCCAAGCAGCAGAGGCTGAGTGTTGAGTGTGATGGCTCGCACCATCCACGAATCCTATGTAGGTGGAAGATTCCATTGACATCTGCCAAAAGAAACGAAAACTAATCACAAACCCGATCACGATAAAAAAGACCTAACTATGCAAAACTGTACACTAATATACAATAACCATCCTTGGCTAAAAATCATGCATAGTACTTCTTGAGATAGAGCCCATTTCTAGGCTCCGCCAAGGCTGTTCCTTCATTATCCACTAACTCATAAGCACCCTTCTCTAACACACGTTTGACCACGTAAGGATGCCACCGCATAGGATTAAATTTTCCTGCCCCCAAGGGTTCTTTCGATTGATCGCACAAAAGGACCAAGTCTCCCTCACTAAACCTCCTTGGATGGACAGAATTATCGTACGGGACCTTTACGCGATGTTTATTGACTTCTAGAACCACCAAGGCATCCGAATGCTACTCATCAAGTTGCTCAAGGTGGACCAAATGCTCCTCCAATGGTGAAGTGTCTGGTAAGAGTTCTATAGCTAGATTCAAAGAAGGAATCTCACATTCAACTGGAAATATCGACTCCACTCCATGTACAAGTTGATATGGAGAAAAACCGAGGGCAGTCTTAACAATAGTTCGATATGCACACAAAGCAGGATATAACATGATGTGCCAATTGTTCTTTCTTTGTGCGATGGTTCATTGGAGAATGGATTTGAGTGATTCATTCGCTGTGTCTACCTGTCCATTTTCATGAGGTTAGTAAGAGGAGGAATGCTCTTACTTGTACCCTAACTTTGATGCCAACTCTTCCATCATACGGTTTTGAAATTACGAGCCATGGTCAGTGACAAGCTCTTTCAGAATTCTGAACCGAGTAATAATTTGGTTGAATAGGAAGTGGGCGGCTATCTCACCATCGGATTTAACTGTAGGCATAGCCTCAACCCATTTCATGAAGTAATCAATAGCCACTATAATATGATGGTGCCCCCCAGCCGAAGCTGGGTTGCAATCCATAAAATCGAGCCCCCACTTAGTGAAGGGACCGGTGGTGATAATGGGATGTAACAGGGTAGGTTTCGAGTGCATATTACATGTGAACACCTAGCAAGGGTGGCACCTCTTGACCGCATCAACACAATCCTTAAAGATTGACGACCAGAAATAACCCGCTCTTAAGATATTTTGAGCTATAGAAAGCCCAGATAAATGACCACCACATGCCCCTCAGTGGCAATCATTCAGCACTACCTCCACCTCTTCATGAGTTAAACAACGTCGTAAAATGGAATCTACCCCATGGTGGTACAAAGTGTTATCCACTATGAGGTAGTTCTTAGAGACGTGACATAATCATCGTCATTCATCTCGTCAGAGGTGAGTAGGGGTATTCAATGTTTGTAAATATATTATGATATCCCCATACCATGGGTCTAAAGTTGAGATTAAGAAGATGTGTTCATCGACAAACGTATCTTCACAAACCAACTCCTCGGCCTCGCTCGGGAAATCTGATATAAGCTTTTCAAAAATTAAATACTTCTTTGATTTTGCCGAAACAAATTCGAGATCGAATTCTTGCAGAATGACAATCCATTTATTATATTTTCCCCCAATCATCCTTCGAGTGAGGATGAATTGAAACAGATTGACATGGACTACAACCAAGGTCTGGCGAAGGAGAATATAATGTCTCAACCATTGAACCACATGTACGGTAGCTAAAGCAAGCTTCTCGACATGAGGATAACGAATCTCTACTTCAGTAAGGTTCTAGCTCAGATAGTATATGACATGCTCTTGGAGCTCCTCATCATCTTGAACTAAAACCATACCAATCGTCTCCATGGACGCGGCCACATATAATAGAAAATCACGGCTATAGTCCGGGAGACTAATCACCGGGGCCGATGCTAGGGCTTGCTTGAGTGCATCAAAGGACTCCTGGGCTCACTCATCCCAACAAAAGGGGGTGTCCTTCTTCAGTAGACGCATGAAGCCTCCAGTCAAATTGGCAAAGTTGACAACAAATCTTCGTAAGAAGTTTGCCATGCCTTGAAAACATTGAATATGACGAATATTCCTCGAGGGAGACAACTGAAGTATTGCCTCAACCTTCAAAGGGTCAAATCTTATACCCTCTTTAGAAACGATGAATCCTAACAAATGACCTGACTTCACACAAAAGATGCACTTATGCGGATTTAATCTAACCAAATAATGCCGACATCTTTCGAATACCAATCTCAAGTGATAGGGATGATGCATTCTCATACGAGAATGAGCAGCAAGGTCATCCAGAAATACTTCAATAAGTGACTTGAGATCGTGGAAGATCAAGGTCATTTCCTGCTGAAATGTGGCTCCAGTGTTTTTAAGGTCGAAAGGCATTTTTTGATATGCAAAAGTTCACCAAGAACAAATAAATGCAGTCTTATGTTGGTCCTCAGGTTTAATTTGTATCTAATTATACCTGAAAAAGCCGTCCATAAAGGAAAAAACCTTGCTACCCACACACTCATATAAAATCTGATCAATAAACGATGTGGGGAAATTGTCCTTAGGACATGCACGATTCAAATCACGGAAATTAGTACACATGTGGATCACTTCCTGCTTCTTATCCACTGGAACAGGGTTTGAAACCCACTCCTTCAAGGGAATGGGATAGATGAAACCAACTTTCAATAGCTTCTCTATCTCTGCCTTAATCGTGGGTGCTTTCCTAGGATTCACCGCTGGCAAGCATTATAGAACAGCCTCAACATTGGGGTAAGTCTTAATCTCGCACTCAACAATACGAGGGTTGATACCTGGAATTTCGTCATAAGACCATGCAAAAATATCACGAAATTCCTTAAATAGCTTGGTGTATTCAAGAATGTCAGCATGGGAACATTCCACCCCAATATAGACATTCTCTATCCTTTCAGGATCACGAGAGATGTTGATAGGAATCGTTGAAGATATTTTCGCCATGTTTCCGTCAGCCATCTAACTAGGAGAGCTCAACAGAACCATAGGACTACCAACTCTCTAACTAAGACCCTCCCTAAAATCCTCATGCTCCAAGCGGTCAAGCTCGGGAAGAAAGTACGATCTATGATGGAGTTCCTCCCATGGTGGCTCAATGCCCGACATAGCCTCAATAATCGCTTCATCTAAAGGGAAAACCATATCAAGGTAGTCATGCACGTGAGAAGACTATACTTCCCATGCCGACAGCACATAAGGGTCCTCCTCCTCCATCCGCGAAGAGGAAGGACTAGGCTCTGTAACACACTTGAGATTAGCTCGATAAGCTATCATAGTTGCAGGAAACGACACGTCCGTCACGATGGGGTCACTCGAAGTACTCAATGTAGAAATGATCCAAGGATCTTCCATATGACTCATGTGAAAAGACACCAATCTCGTAGATGTCGAAGCCTCACCAGAACTAGATCCTATCATAAGAATCGGTGCAGGACAACTAAAGCTTCCCATGAGGGATGGATATATGCCTACACCCATACTGCCAGTTGTCGACTGAGAGTGTTCAACGATCAGGATCGAAGCTCCCAAAGATGCAGTAACAGACAGATTCTTGAATGTCATTTGATAAATCATTACGATCTTCTCGTTATGTGGAAAGCATACAACGCAAAATAGGGAAGAAGCAACGGCTTGCATACTGTACATCCAATTCCTACCCAGCAAGATATTGTAGTCGAGGGGCGTATCAACCACCTCGACCTCTATCGCAATGGTCTTCCCTCCCAAACGAAATTTAAGGGAAGGAAGGATGCCATGTGGCCTAAACGATATCCCATAGAACATAGTTAACATGGTCGCTGATTTAGACAGCTCAGGGGAACCCATACCCTTCCAACACGATAAAGACATCATAGAAGCAGTAGCGCCTTCATCAATCATAGTGAGCTTGATGGTCATATTAAGACACTATACATGAATCAAAAGAGACACATAGTAAGACAAGCGAGGATGAAGTCTTGCGGTTTCAAATTTAATCATGGAGGAAGAATCATCATCATTCACACAAAGGGCAAAAAGCAACACCTTCCTTTATGAAGGACAACTCTGAAGCACTTCCAATGCAGACATCGCACAAGGAGTATGGCCCAAATCCTTGATAATTGAATAGTTCTGGGCGGATCGGGCATTTGGATTATGCCCCGAATGCTTAAGGACTACCTTAGGAATGTGAGGTGCAGTTTCAGCTTTATCCATAGGTTTGTCAATATGCAAAGGGGACCCTAGTGGATCAGGTTCTTTGCCTGGGCTGGGTTTTGATGAACCATAATATTTTGCATGGGTCATAACTTTCGCAGCACGTACCACGTTAACGCAACCATGACCACTATCCTCTGGCAGATCTTGATCACCACCAGACTGGTCATGGGACCTCGAGTTCATATTTTGATTGTGCGGTAAAGGGTTAGTTAACATAGCTGGGCCCTGTGCCAAGAACCTTGAGGCTTCATAAATACGAGGGCACAAGTAAGTGAGGTGACCATCCTTACATAACTTGCAAGGGAACTTAACCTTACATTTAGCTTACTCCCCCCCCAGCATTACGGCCGTTCTTGTCATTACTATTAGCATTCTCATTCTTATTCCCACCCTTACGATTGTTCTTACCCTTTTTTCTATTCTTTCCAGGCTGCTGGTTACCCTTCTGGTCCGACGATTGCACTGGAAGTACACTCGCCATTTGGGTGGGTTGAGATGAAGTCGTAGCTTGTCCTGAAGCAGATTGGTTGATTGACAATTGACTGACTTGTTTTGCAACCAAATCCGCAGGTTTCGCACTTGCACAACCCACAATGCCATCGACATGTGGTCCAGGTTTGACTTTGGGATCGAAACTAGAATGCGGAGCATTGGGAATAATCTCATATAACAAACTAGGCTGAGCATAAATCAAGTCCAGTTCTTGTGCCCTAAAAATCACTTGTTCCTCATTCTGCACTCCAGATGTAGAAACATCCTTCGCTATATATGGCAATAATGACTTGAGGAACCATTCAAGGAGGAACTCCAGTGGTATGAAGGCTTTAATTAACCTCTTCTGTCTACACCACTCTTGAATATGATCTGAGATATGTGTGGCTTTATCTTGCCAAAATGTCGACAAGAGTTCAGTACCAACGTCATAACGCATTGGTAGCTAGAAGTGGTTAAGAAAATTCATCGCAAGGTCATCGAACAAAGTGAAAGCTCCCTTAGGTATCTCTATATACCATTTCATGGAAAGCCCTATAAGGGTGCATTGAAATAGCCTTAAATGGATGGAGTCCTGATGTAAGGAATTCGAAGAGCACCATAGCTGAAACGTAGTAACATGTTCGCTCGGATCCTCTCCCGATTTTCCCTCGAACTTAGGTATGTCTGAGGGAAGCTTAGCAGCGACAGTCGGCCAAGCCGGGTCATGAGCTATAGGATCGTTCGTTAATATTGGCAATTCAGGAATATTTAGCGTCGTGAGGAAAGGGAGCCTAGGATGATGAGGTTGATGGACCGCTCCCTGATAGGTCTGATTACCACCATGTCCTTGGCCATAGTTCCCTCCTCCCGTATGACCCGTATAGGGTGGCATGGAAGCACCATAGTGTGGTGGACCTTTACTAGTAGGAGCTATGAAGCCGTAATTAGGAGAGTAAGCAGGTTGTTGATACCCACCCCCATACGATGAAGAACCTTGTCCATATTGTGCCCCATAATAGGGCCCATAAGTCATCGCATGAGATGTCCCATGAGACACTCCATAAGTAGGAACATACATTTCGGAAGTAGGAATATACATTCTAGAAGTAGGAATGTGACCTCTATAAGTATGAGCATGACCTCCCGAAACAACGAGCGGTACATGAAGCTGAGACACAACCGGTCTAGTAAATACAGTACGGACATGACTCATAGCAACGTTTCGGCCCAAAGGACCACATGAATAAGGTGGAGGGTGAACATTTGAAGAAGTAGGGACAGAGGACAGAGGGACCTGAGTAAAAATGTACGTACTATTCCCTATAGTCACTCGTCTCGGGTCTGGTATCCTAATAGGATCGCTAACCCTAGACCTAGGAGGAATATGTGATGTGACTTCCACCACCGGGATGGAAGGTGCAATGTGACTAGTGCTCCCAAACCTCTTCGCATGGTAAGGAATGAGAGTGCCCCAAGGCATAGTGTTAGGCTCGAACTCAGATTCGACATGAAATTCCAAATCATGTGTGGTAAAACCAGACATACCATAACTACCATAGCTAGTGCTTGCAGGTTCAAAATGAGTCTCAGCATCCTCCAGCATTCCATACTGGTAATGTGTCAATGGGGAATCAACCCTAGAGTGAGTAGGTCTATCATGAAAGGTGCCTATCTCAAAAATCACAGGACCTAACTCAGCCAAGTTGGGTGAAGGATCGTAGGTAGAAGTAAACTCCCCATCGTCTACACGAATGGGAGAAGGTGGTTCACGAATATCCTCTATATGGTCTCCCATGGTGTGTGAATCAATGTGTGAAGTAGTATTCTTGGACTGTCTAGATATCTCTCCCAAAGGAGGAGGAGAAGTAGAAGGAGGAAGTCCTGCTGAACAATGAGAATGGCGAGGAGCCGCACCTGAATCCACAATGACTCAAAAAATAGAAAAGACTCTCTATTTACACAAACTCTAGGCAAGCTATCATGCATAGAGCAATCACTAATAAAATCTAAAGCCAAATGGAAGCAATCAAGGGTAGGATAAGTGAGCTCCTGAATGAAGCAAGTATGTCTCACCTAGGAGAGGCTTGAGACTCGCATACACAACAAGCGGAGGTACGTAACCAATTATTGTGGCCCTCATCTTCAACACGTAAAGCGACTGTGCTATTTGACCCCAACTTGGCTGAGACACCCACAGAATAACCCCTGCAAAGTACCCCCTCGATATCCTAGGTAAGGCCACTAAGGTCACCTCAATATAATAAATGCTCAGGCAGACAGTCGCAGGCAGGATTGACCATATGGGCAGGGTAGCAAAGCCCAAAACTGTCGAAATATCCCTGAGATACGAATACAATCCTGGAAATATCTCCGGTGCTACTCAGTTATGACTAGGGTTCATCCCAATCAATAACTGCTCACACTGCCTCGTGATTAACTCCCTTTTGAGAGGATGATCCTGAGAAACACTGGTTATACCAAGGATTTCACACACTCACCTGGACAAACACATAGATGTTGTTGTTTAGTGGTCTTGGAGAATTTAATCACAATGAACTATTCCAAGACCCTAAAACCTAAGCTTGTTGGTGCACCCTAGAAAAGAAAAGAGTGTAATTCATTTTAATTTAAGCATTGATTTTAATTGGCTTTATTACTCAAAATAGGGATATGGCCGTGCAACTAATGGTGTTATGACACAACATGAAGTAAAATGCACACGTAACAATCAATGCAACTGCATTGTGTCCATGAAAACAGGGTATGCTACTACGTGAAATGCACAATTTTTCTTCAAATGATGAATGCAACCTTTCCTATATGAAATCCTAACTAATACTCCAAAGCAAATCTAGTGCAAGTACAATGCAAAATGCAAAATGCAATGCATGATGATAAGCAAATATTTTTGGATTTTTTGAAATAAAATGAGATACAAAAAGAAAAAGAATGATTCTATGACCCCCAGACCTTCCAAGCACACTCAAACAACACTCAAGAAAAGCACTAAGGTAAAAGAAATGTAATGCACTAATCCCGAACAAAAAATCAGAAATGCCATGACAAGAACCTTCTTAAAAAAAAAATTTGCCTAAAAAAAATGTCTCTGGTCAGAAACAAAGGTATAAACAGACTCAGACAGTACCAAAGGAGACTCAACAATCATCAAACTTCACCTAGAAACCATTTAAATTCCACTAAAATGCAAAACTAAGGGCATACGTGACTATTTGCAGTAAACCCACATGTATACGTGGAAATCGCAGAGAAAACCGCGTGTATATGAGACTGTGAGTTAAAAACTCGCGTACAGGAAGAAAGGTGCATAAAACCAAGGCAAACAGACCAGCTGAGACAAACTTCACACCAATCAGACACTACTAAGCATACATTCCCCTAGACCTGACACAGAAACAAGAGAGAAAGAGCAATTCAAATTCATTTAATGTTGATAGAACAACCCCCAAAGGACAACTACTAGGAACTCCCCAGCGGAGTCACCAATTTTGTTATGGAGAGAAATTCCTATGGCTTGGGGTACCACAACAGACAGCTTGAATCCAGAAATCAATCTTTTCCAATATGCAATAGAAATTAAATGTCTAACACTAAA